>JAABKK020007471.1:0-25195 GCA_011634745.2 Catotricha subobsoleta
GGGTAATTTTCAAAATCGAAGTAGGGTAGTTTTCAGAAACTGAAAAAACATACTATTTTCTATTCAAAACCTGAAAATACATACTATTTTCTGTTCAAAACCTGGAAAAAGATACTATTTTTCGCCAAAATCGACAGAGGGTAAGATTTTTTTCACATCTCAGGGGGGGTAACACCCCCCCCCCCCCATTGTGCATGTATGGATACATCAATAAACATGTCTCGAGTTTTCTTCAACAAATTTCATTTTTTTTTGCTTCTATTTCGGTTTTATTTATTCAGAATTTAAATAAAACAAATATAACTTTTCTGCTGTCCATTTTTTTAATATTCATCCAGACATTTGAAAAAATTATATTCAATTCTTTTTATTGACATAAGCTTAAAAATCTATTATTTATTTGTAATTATATTTAACTTTAAATAAGATAATTTATAAATAAAGCTATTAGCCATGCAATTTACATTTAATTAATTAGAAATATTTTTAATTATGTCGAAAATACTTATGTATAAACAAGAACGAACATAAAAGATTTTATAGTATTTAATGAGTATTAAATTCAATAGGTACTTAATTAAATATGCATGTGTTTTATACTTATGTGATTTCAGATTCATTATGTATTGAATATTGATAGTGAAATGTAAATATAATCCATTCATTGTACGCGTGTATTGTAATTATGTTTTATTTTTTATTTTCCATATAGATATTTTTGATTATTTTCGGCACTTATTTTATGTTATCATCAATAGGTCGTAAATAGAATCAAATAATGATCAATTAAGTTAATGATTCAATAATGTTTAATTAGAAATATGTAATTAAGTACCTCTACCAAACCCATCTCATGTTAAATGTGACAGGAATAAAGGAGAAGAAAAAAGAAATATACTGAAGAAATTGTGTTGAAAACCATCGGAAATAAAAGTATTATTACATTACTTCTAAATGTCCATGTAAACTGTGTTGAATTTTTGCCCATTAGTGAATAAAGAGGTAGAAAGACATTATTTTTGGGTTGACCTTTTTTTTTCTTGTCAAGTGTATAAATCTTGATTCCTGATTTTATTTGTTTAATTTGCTCAAAAGAGTTTTTTTTTTTATCTTAAATAAATATTTATACATAATAGCAAATTGTAGATATTTAAATAGAGATTTTACATTTATTAAGAAAAAGTTTAGTTGACCAAATCACAAGAAATACGAAAATTAGGTATAGAAGTGCGCATATCTCTCCCTGAATTCTAATAAATATATGAGACTATTAGAATCAAAAACCGTTTATTTCATCTGCGCTGGCAGGCGATTTTGATCCTAATTGTATAGAGCGATATGGTACAAAATCGCTTGTCAACGCAAATGAAATATACGGTTTTTGATTCTAATAGTCTCATATATGATAAATCGTGTCCTAAATGTGTTTATGATGATTACGAAGAGGGCACAATGAAAAGAAAAATATGGCTTCTCTATCTTATAAATATTTCTGCATTGTTCACTGTGTTTGCTTACATTTTGAATTCTTGACTAAGTGCAAAGCCGGTAGTTAGAGAAAAGGAGTAATTTATTGGTCTCAGTCATAGTTGTCATTTTTTAAAAATTATTATTAATGTTAATTTATTGGTAATTTTTTTTTTTGTTTAAAGAATTGTTTCTTTTTTGTTCATATAACGTTCAGCATAATAACGCAAATTATTCATAATTATAGCCTATGACTCGCGAAGTGTGCGACAACTGGACAACAGAAAAAAGGTAGCTAGGTGCTGTCAGTTGGTACAAATTTTATTAAAAAAAAAAAAAAATTACGCTATGACAGCGCTTAAGTCATGGTTTCAGCGCCATCTATTCGTAAAGGTATAGGCGAATATGCTCTAAATTAAAATAAATTATATTAAAATCTCTATAAATTTATATTTACAGTAGATTTTTAAATGAAAAATGAAAAATGAAAAAATGAAAAATGAAAAATGAAAAATGAGGAGTTGTAAGAGTTCGGCATTTTTATTTAAAATATTTTTTTTTTTTGTTGCAATGTTACATATATTCTGAGCACTTCATCTTGTATCCTGCAAATATATAAAAAAAAATCTCTTATTTTTTCTCTTTTTTTTCTCTACAAAAATGAAGTCGTGTACCAATTAATTGGCAGCTTGTTTTGAATGGGTACAAAATTTGATTTTGCGAATCATCAAAAAAAAATCGTATAAAGAACGGTAAACCGCGAAACATTCAGTGATTTAGGGGCCCCGTCCATAAATGTCATCCACGTTAATGGGGGAGCAGGGGACTAATTGTAAAACAGATAAAACCAGACAAGGGGTGGGGGGCGTATAAAGTAACTATGAACGCCCAAGAAATTTTCAATTTTTTTTACCAAGACAAGGAGTACGGGTAGGTCAAAAAATTACTAAAAATGTTGGACGTCATTTATGGATGGGCCCTTAGTGACTGCACAAACTTATGCAAAATTTTATTACAATTTTTTTTTTAAAAAAAACGTTTACCCATATTGGCTTCCTTATTTATAGGCTTGCCTAGCTCGATCCTGCCTCGGTTATTTTGAGAATCATTTATAATATACTCGTACTTATGTTTTACAGGCTTTTTAATATGAATTTGATTAGAAATTATTTCTTAAAACTCTCTGAATTACACATGCGGTAATTACTTAATTCCTTTTTTATTATTTAAACTGTATTCGTTTATTTTGAAATCTAATATGCATTTGTAAATAATTTAATATCAAATTAATGGCAGAAGGAATGATATGTAGTATCCAGATATAACTGTAGATAAATTATACATATTGTTTAAATCATTTATTATTCATTCATCTATTTATTATTAATTGTTCAAATAAACCTATGCTATATTGAAGTTATGTCATCGTCATATTAATTGTGCATTAAAAATCTTACAATTAAATTATAAAGTGAAGTTACTAGCAACCATAATCAACATACAAAAGCAGATCATAGGGTTCACTGACCACCCTTTCACTGTGTACGGCTCTAATGGTATTCTTTTTTTTTTTTCTTAGGTCGTATCTAGTACCGTTAAATGTCAATTATAGTTGAGCAATGTTAATAGCGAGCTATTATAATCTCATATCTACATCTGTCATAGTTAGTCTGATATTATTATGCTAAATGAAATTTAATATTGCGAACGTATACGTGACTCTTTCGATTGTATTTACGACAATAAATAATATTCATTTTATTATTTCACAGAAAATTATTTCATATAATTATGCGAAGAGGAGACAATATGAAAATGAAAGATGAACGTCTATATACTATTAATCAGAACTTGACCAAGTACATCCCACTTAACATTTTTCATCAGCAGTTTTTCTTTTTCATTTTTTTGTTCTCTTCATTGTTTTCAACGTTTTAGATTTATATATTATATATATGTTACCGAACCAAAATATTATTCAATCTAATAAGTATAAAGCCTATACAATAGCATTACGATGGCAAAGGGTTTCATTTTAATTCAACACTCGAATATATATATAAATATATACATTCGGCCCTTGATAACATTTTTCCTCTGTATTAGAGTATCTAAAAACATATTATATAATGTATCCTCCTTTCTGTATATGATTAAGTGTAGCTAGAATATAAAATAGAAGCAAAAGAAGAAAAAAAAATCGACAAGTTGAGCCTTTTCGGATGTTCTTAAACACGAACATGATTAATGATATCGTTGATGATGCTATTCTTATAATATTATGTGGAATATTACCTATCGGAATGGTAAGGTAGAGCCAACTAAAACATTATACTCAATCTTCTGAAAACCAATTTTAGAAATGGATAGCTGGCTTGCTTCATTTTAATAAATACATATATGTAATGAAAAGGATTTCATTGCGCATTTTTTAAGTCAGATTATGTTTCTAACATAAATAAACAACAATCAAAGTAATCAATACTAGATCGTGCATAAGTATTGTTTTTTATTCATATTTCATGTGAACCTAGAAAATATTGTTCTCTGCCCTTTGAAATTATTTTTATGAAAAATATTATGACAGAAATCAAAAGTATATCAGCCGTACTCTAAAATATTTATTCAATTATCATGTAGTGTTTATTTTAATAATACTTTATTTAATATTTATTTGTTTAAGTACTTAATGCGAAACCAATATGTATTTTTGAAATACAAATAGAAATTTGTTTACAAAGTGATCTTTTTGTTATTTTTTATTTTTTTTATATTTTTATTAGTAAAATCGAATTCGAATAGGTAATATTTATTCACAAAACCTACAACAGGACATGCCAATCCCATTCATATATAATTATAGTTAGCATAAAAGATTACACATATACGAACGTCGTACACATATATGTACAAAACCATTCATATTTCATTACAGCATTATAGAAATTCTAGCTACGCAGTTATTGTTATTACAATAAATTAGATAGAATACTTACTTGTGTTTAATCAATTGGATATATAAGTATTACTAATATATGAACCACGAAAGACATTTAATAAATAAATAAAAAAAAAAGATCGCGTGTTCTATTCATTATAAGAAACAATTCAATCTTCAGTTCAGAATGATTCAATCTGAATCTGGCATTAGAAGAATTGTATTTGATTTCAATTCAATGATTAGAGTATTATCATTATGATCATAAACATGGTCTATATTTTCGATATGAATTAGATATATATTCTGTAATCATAGAATTAAAGATTTAAATAAATAAAATAAAATGAGATAAAAAAGAAAATTAAAGAGAATTGAAACAGTTTTTCATTTGTATTTTGAACGAAATTTTCTATTAAAAAATAATTTGAACATTAAGGGCGGTAGATATCAGCTAGTGTAACCCACGAGTCTAGTGTAAACCGAGCTTTTGTTAAACTTGACTAAACCTCGAGTTTCGAAGCACGGATTTTTCATCACACCCTACTATATAGATGGGTTTCAAAAACGAAAAACACGTCAAATATGCCAGCTCTGCAAAATAGTACGCTTTCTAAATTTCAGAAAATTACCCAACCTCTATTTGAAAAATACTCTTGATTGATTTCTGGCTGTAAATAGCATATTTTTCATATTTTCCAAAAACCAATTTGCACCTTTTGAGCTAGAAGAAGATATATGCATTATCTTACCTTACTTTTCCATATGTACCCTTTGCGTGAAAAAAAAAATTGTATGCATCTCAATATAACGTGTATTTGCAATAAAAATTGTTTATTCTATTCTATTATTAAAAATCGTGAACAGAACATTCTGTATACATATTCCCATTAGATTATCTCTTATATTTGTCTTTTCAATCAATTGATACTCATTTTCCATCACATATACTTCCTGCAGGTGCTATATTTCACACTGTCGTAGTTTTACAATATATAGCTAAAATTATAGATAGATATTGTTGTTTATATTATCAATAAATGAACCAAATAGCAACAACACATTTATATAAGTAGTCGAAATACGGTTATAACAATATCTACTATTTCCATTTAGCTAATTATCGAGGGTAATGTGAAATGTCACTCAACATTATTTATAAATGCTTTCCTAGACATTGTTATAATATATTTCAGGCACAGCTATAGAAAAAGCCAATATTCAAAGGTCATATTTTCTAGATTATATCGTATATAGATGCTCTTATGAGATACAAGCATGCTATTTTTAAATAACCATTGTAGCTTCATATATATATTTATATACAACGAATTACGAAAAAAAGTTATATTAATTCCAAAAATTCGTAAAACAAAACGATAAAAAGAAAATGAACAAATTTAAAAAAGATTGAATGGAAATGATATTTTTTTGTGTAAAACAGTCACGTTGTTTATTAATTCGCGCAATTTGTTTTGTTTAAATAAATATTCAAAAAAATCACAATTTGCGTCTAAAGATAATTTATCTTAATTTCGTCTCAAGCAAATAATATAATAAAATCATTAAATTCTACAAAAAGTTTTTAACACTTCATAAGCAGGTGGCTTTTAATCTTAAATTGCATATTTAATGAAAATTAACATTATTCTGTAATTTATCATTTTCTATACTAATACATATACATAGAACGATAGAGAATAAATCTCTAAAAATTATTCGATATATTTTCGTCATTATCTAATTCTATGGATTTATTTAGTATGCTGCTCCATGGTATAATAAGTGGAATTTCTACGAGAAATTAAGCTTCGTTAGTAGTGTGTAACTTATTTTTCTAGCTTGCCCGACTAATTAGTAAATATTTGTCTGTCAATTTTTCATTTAAGTTAAAATATTTTCATGAAAGAAAATAATTCATTTATAGTAAACTAGAGGATTCGCAAATTGGAATCGGTAAATATATATCGGAAATATCGATTCGATACCCTCTACTGTCGATAATCGGCTGATACCTCACGGTATTGTTTTTAAGATAATTATATAAAAGAAAATCTATTTGTAATAAATGATCAAAATCTTCAATAAATTTCATGTGGAAAACAAAGCAAAACCACAACGAAACGAAATCGCAAGCGAAATAATGTTTTGAGTCGCGAAACTTTCGTTCCGTTATTATTTTTTTTTTTTTTGCTTTTATTTGGTATAAATTCTGTGTTTTCCATATACATAATACATATAAGAATAAAATTATGCTAACTACTTTGTTGTAGTACAAACTATAAATGCGATCTGCTCCTTGAACGCAATAATTTAAGGTTTAGACACCAGCCATCAAATAAATTAGTATTTCTGGTAGAGTTTTCCAAATGACAATGCAGTGAATAATAATAATAATATTTTTAAATGTTCTTAATGTGTGCTGGTGCTAGTAATTCTCGAAAAGCTTTCTCATTTAGTAGCTAGAATCAAAAAATATTTTTTCCGGATAGAATCGGAGATTTATGCGCAGTGGTGGTCAAATTTAGTCGCGAGTCCAGTTCTGCCCTATTTTTGTTTTATTCCACTACTTTTTACCCCTTCAAGAGCTAATGAAGTTATTTGTTTAAATCTATATTAACGGAAAAATGATGCACTCACAACATTTTTTTTTTTTGTATCAGAAAAGACTCAGTTTTGGAGGCGTCAAATTTATTTATTTATTTTAAAATTTTGCAAAATACGTTAATAATTATATGCGTCGCGATAAATTGAGAATATAATTATAAAAAATAATAAATAATAAACATGTTTTCGTCGCATTCTGTCAATAAATATCGACTTTTTCATGCTTATATTTTATTACAATTCACAAAATAGGTACATACTTACATAAAGAGAACTCTATAAGCTTTTAAAATTAATTCTACTCAAAAGCAGTGAACCTTAGAAAATCTCCTTTGTTGCTATTTAAGATTCAATAAAATGTGATTGGCTTTTAATTTTTTTATAAAGATTTAAAAAACGCATTAGCAAAATACAAATACACTAAGGGTATTCAATTCATGTAAAAACAAACGTATGTTAAATGTGTTAAACGTGTTAAAGTTTAACGTGATTGTTAGAGAACTTAACAAAATGTTAATTAATAACTCATAAGTCATAAGTGTCAAAATACAAATTTTACGTCAAATAAAATAATTTAGACATTACCCGTGCGATTTCATGCAAGACGAAAAAGTACGGTCGGAAGAATTTTTCTGCTTTGATTGCATTAGAGCAAGCGAAAGGTACGGGTTTTATTTTGTCTCATTCACACCAGCGCAATTAAAGCAAAAAATTCTTCCGACCGTACTTTTTCGTCTTGCATGGAATCGCACGGTAAAAATGCTTAAGAAAATTGAGAATTCAAAAATAATTCCATTATTAATTGACAAACTTTCAGAACATTTAATTAGAGTTTTGTTGGATGTGGTCAGTTAATATTCAGATGAAATTATGTTAAATATTTCAATAAAAAAAAATCACATTTTCATAGACTCTGAATATGAAATTATTAAACAAATTCTTAATGAATTTCATGCAAATCTGTTATTGGCGCTCGATACTGTTAATGATCTGCTTCCTGAAGTTATGGAGTTTATAGGCTTAGAAACTTTTTTTTTTCTGTAAAAAAGAATTTTTTAATTACCTACCTACAGTTCGTATTATGAAGCATGACTACATACATATGGTTGTACTGTGCGCGCATCACAGCTAAACTCTGTAGGTGCGAAAGGGAAGAATATACAAAAAGTGTTTCATGCCTCATAATACGAGCTGTACCTATCTAATGATGAGGTCTTTCACATTTTCTAACACTCACTTTTCTGTATTTAAAATTCCCCTTTTCTCACTTTGTATGGACAACCAGAGTTGCGCACGCTTCGGATTTCTGGGGGGAGTAAACTAATATGAGAGCTAAAAAAAAAGGTCTGCAGATTTCAAATATACCGCGGAGAAAACCGCGCTGTATGCAAATCAATATTCTGAAAAGTGAAAAAAGATAGTATCTTCTAGAAATTCTTTATCACGATTACATAATCAATTCCAAAAAAAAAATCTCGGCATAACTCAGGGGGGGTATTACCCCACCCACGTGCGCACGTCTGGTAACAACCATTTTTTGACATTTGCATGGAATCCAGCAGCTTCAAACGGCCTCTGGAAAAAATCATATCAAACAGTTCCCATGAATAATAAAATAAAAAAAAACAGCTTAAAATAAAAGTTTTAAAATTTCTGAAGTTATTTTTTTAAGATAGAAACAAGTGATGGTATTCTCTAAGATATTTATTATAAGATGAGTAAATGTTCAATTAAAGAAAGTGGAAAAAAAAGCTGCACCAGTAATAATAATTTACACTATTTAATTAAAAAGAAAAACTCCTTAATCTGATGCAAAATAAATAATAATGATATTATTATTACAAATATAATATAATGAGCGTATTATAATAACTTTTAATAGTCCGTAGATAATAGATATGGAATTCAATCAAAACAATTATAATTATAATATGTACCAAAAATTCATCATCTTCTGATAAAAAAAATAAACTGGAATGTTAATGCTTTTCTTAGTAATCCACTTTTGCTGAATAATTTTTTAATAATTTCGTAAAATTCCAAATTTATTTAAAATGCTTTTTTCACTACGACATTAGCATGCATGCCTCCAAATTAGTGGCGTTGATTGCCGAGCGTAAACGAATTTTAATAATTTTTAATTTAGAGAAACATCTCTCGCAGGAAACTTCTGTTACCGATAATGTAAGCATATACTGGTAGGCCAGCCCAAGTAGTTTGTATGATGAAATTAATAATGCATAACAAGCAGCACAAATTTTACATGTTTTATTGGTTAAGCATATCTGTTTGTCAGTATCCTCGCCTTTGTTTTCACATTTATTACCATTGGTAATATCTGTCGCTGAGTCGTCAATATTATTGATTAAGAAAATTTCCTCTAAATCTTCATTCTCATAATTTTACTAATTCGAGACGGTCGAAATGTATTTTAATTTATTTATTAAAATTCGATTCTATACGTAATACGTCTATGTCTATAATAAAAAAAATATGAACCTCTCGGCCCCCACTCTGGAAACTCCAGAGCACGACATATTGCCAGTCCGCCGCTGATGGAATCCGAAATAAAATGACACTTTTTGCATTTTTTTTAATCAAAATTTCTAATGTAGAATGCATCTGATCAAAAAGTTAATAATATAAAATATAATTTTATGCTTCAATTCATATGAAAAATTTAACGAATTTCATAATTATGTGTATTAGTAGTTTTTGAAGACAAACATTATTCAATATAATCACATTCCATCAATATGGTATCCTTATCATCAATATAGTTAATACCAATTCATTTAATTCATGATTTATTACGAAAATAATTACGAATAAACAGCGAAAAGTGAATAAAATTTAAAAACCCGAGCAATAGAATGTGTTCTGTTTATCAATATTTGAACAGGTATTCGCGTCTATTGTTCTAATTCAAGCCGTCAAGTCCTTAGGTAAACATATTGTGCTAAAAAAAAAAATGTATATATATATATATATATATACTTTGTTTTGTGTACTCTTACTCCTAATTAAACAACATGTATAACATTTCATTTTGTTGTATGTTATTTCTTGTGTGTTATTTTGTGAGCATATTCAACATTGAATACGCGTTACAGTTTTATTTTATTTTATTTTATTTCTTTCTCATTTTTTTCCTTCTTGTTTATTTTGCCGGCATCCTAATTCTTTATTCTTTTTTTTGTTGTTTTTTTTTTTTTGCAATTTAGCATGGATGTGCGGGTATTGTGAAAGAAATTGAATAATTTAAAAAAAATTAAAGAAAAAAACATGAAAATCATGAAAATCATGAAAATCATCATATTATTTATTGAGTTTGTTAATCCAAAAATAAATTAAAAGTAATAAATTGTGATTTTCTATTGATTTATTTGAATTTGACATAGCACACGAACTCAATACATACTTCATAGATGTCCGTATCACATTCTCGATCGTATTACTGTGAGAACATTTCCTTTTATTCATTTTTTTTTTTTGCTTTTATTTTCATTTACTTTTATATATATGCGAGTTCCTCTCCAGATTGTATTATTCTTTTTATATATAATTCCAACGTATATAATATTATCATTTGTCTGTTATATTTACTTATATGCCTATATCATCAGCCTTACCTCTACCTCTATAATCCTCTATATATTATCTAAGTATATATATTATATATATATATTTATATTACATTACAGCAATAAATATATAAATTTTCCTTCTAATGTGACGTGCAGTGTATATTTTATCGATCCGGGTACAAAAATGAAAATGTCTACGTGCCAGCCAGTAAACGACGACGTTGTTGCCTTTAGCAGCAACAGCAATTTTTCGTTTATTACTAATGGAAGTGATGTATGAAAACTGTAGAAGATTGTTGTGGTAGTACACTGATGTTAGTGGTACAAGAATTGTAGTATATTATTCTACACAAATACAATATATATTCTACATATTACACATTTTCTATGATAACACCGATTTTAGATGTATTTACGTATGTAAATGTATACTGTTAAGTCAGATTGAATTGACATCAGTGAGCGCGCTAAAACGAAATAAAAAAATAAATAATAATAATAATAATAATAATAATAATAAAAAAGAAGAAGCAAAATCTCACATTATTTTCTTCGTTGCCATTTTTTTTTTTTTATTATTTAATTTTTGCTGTGTACATATTTATTATTGTGTATGCGCGCGTATATTCCATTCTTCAGTTGTTGGTGTTGCAAATAGTACAGAAGATAAAGGAAGGATTTTATATTCTTTGTTGTTAATAATATGGGCTGCGGACAAAGCAAAATCCATCTATATCCTAGAAAGTCAAAAAGCAAGGCTAATGGAAAAAAAAGCGGACATAGTGAGTATACAAAAATCATAAATCTACTAATATTCTACAGTATTTTTTTTTTTTTTGTTTTAGATTTATTTTAAAAATTTATGATATAAATAATTTAATTGAATTTTCTATCAGTTTATTTATACATATAACAATATATACTATTCCTGCACATTCACTAATTAGAATTGATTTTTGATGAAAGTTTACCGGATTTGCATGCTAAAAACTTTTCAGTTTGTTTTATAATTTACAATGTTTGTATTATGATGGCACACAATGCCAGTGTATAATTGGTAATAATATATATAAATATAAAATATTAACAATTTACCATTGTGTTTATATAGGTTTCCTGATTAAGTTCTGATCCATGTTAATTTTATAGGTATATAATATGTATATATATGTTTATGTATATATACCTATTGTTTGATGAATTGAAAATTTTGATTTTTTTTTACCTCTCTCTGTTTATTGAAGGTGTGAATGATTGATTGAATATGCAAAAGTGGGAAATTCTTTAACAACAATTTTTTTTCTTTTTTTTATAATTTTTAAATGGAAATTTATTTAACGTAGATATGCGCGAACAATAAATGTAAAACAACTGAAGAAAAGCTAAAAACGAATTTATATCATATTATTCTTTATAAATTTGGTACTATGACTAATATCATCTGTATATAACATATATATGTAGGCCTGCTTAAACAATGATAAAATAAATAAGAAGCTTATGTTATTGTTAAGTACATTTCATCAAAATTATTTACGAGCTTAAAGATCAAAATTTTAACAACACACATTAAAGTGGGTTTTATTGAAGATTGCGAAACACACTTGCTACTATTTTCATAGCATTAAATTATTAGATAAAATAATTTTCTAATCAAATTTAAACTGACATACAATTAAAGGTTTCATCGAATATACATTATACTTTTATGGAAAAATTTCTAAATGTAATCAATCAATAAATTTACCTTAATGCTGTTCGAGGAAATCCAAAATCATATTTAATAGTTTTTCAATAAATTCTATTTGAATATTATATGGGTTTCACATAAGCATTTCCTGTTATTAAAATTTATTTAGGCAATGAAAATATATCATAAGCAACACACTCAATACTCATACAACTTTTTAAATAATTCATTAAAAAATAATCTAACTGAGAATCAAACAAACGTCATTAAAATAAAATGTTATTGATGCCATTAATATGCCCAAATCTATCTTTGCTAATGGTTATAATAAATCAAAATCTTAACATTCAAGTACAGCAGTGTCAGATTTGAAAATAAAAGGCCTCTTGGTAAATATTAGTTTTCAATAGTTTTAGGCGTTACCAACGTGTAAGTTATTGGTATTGCTAATGGCATCCAAAAACGTAGTCTTTAAGTAAATAGAAAATAATACTATTTTGTACGTACGCAAGCAGAGCCAAAGAGCCTCTCCGTAAATCTAGCGGTACATCCGACACTGAGCCACAGCAATATCTAATATTATATCACCATCTGTAAATCATTGCGTGAAGAAATCCTGGTATAAGGTTGAATGAAATTGGATTACTATTGATTTTATTTTATATATATCTTTTTACTTCGTTTATTATATTAAAAATGAAAACCACATTTTCTAATAAAACCGCAAAAAATTCTCCTAGCGATAAGCGCAAAAAAAATATATATATATTTTAAGTAAATCACAATAAGAAAAATATAAGAAATTAAATATTATCATCATCAAAATCCAATAGCCGCATATAAAAGCAATAAAATTTTCTAAATGTTGAATATAATTAATTTAAAATTAAAATAAATATCAATCTATATTGACAAAAAGACCGAATTATAGTATAATTATTAAGACGTATTCGAAATGTAAAAAATTATGAAAGAAATATGCTTCTCAAGAAACACATACTATACTCAGTCTCACTTTGACGTTAACTTAACGAAAAAGAAGTTTTTTTTTTTATTTTCGTATAAATTCCATTTATTTTTTTCAACTAAATTAAAAACCAAAATGAAAAGTACATTTTTAAAGTATACTATAAGTCTAGATTTAAATTTTTAATTCAATGTTCAGCATCTGAAGTAAGCAAATGAATTTCATCTAGGCCACCGTCCCACGAATATATATAACATTCCTCTGTAATATGTATCATTGTTTGGATCTCTCCGCATTCACACAATTGAGAATCACCAAGACCCCATCGAAACATGCGATTGGCACATTTACCTTGACCAGTTCTAAAACGGTTAGCAATTTTCCACAATTCTCTTTGAATTGAATCCATTAATTCTTATATTTGGATCACCAATCAAATGCGTATTAAAAGAATTTGAAGATGCCCACAAAGTTTGCCATGCTTCTTCTACAGAAAATTTATTATTAACATTTTTATGGGCTATCTCATATGAAGGTTTCCTTGACTTTAATCATTCACTTGCCCAGTTTCGTGAATCGTCATGTATCGGTAACTCTTCATTGATTAAAACTATAGACCATTCTTTAATCGTAGCCGCCATGCGTCTAATATGAGAAGGCTCAATATTAGTAATCACATCACATGCAGCCATGCTATCTGAGTTGGCTTTAAACAGCCAGAAATATTGCGCATAGCATTATTAATAAAAAGAAGTATGTTTCACCGAGTTTTTAAAAGAGGTTACTACGTACTACGCATACTTGATACGATCGTATTAAATGACAAATTTTAAGTCATATTGTTGTTTTAATATGATGAAAAACAGCTTCAATATATTTTTTAGCATTTATTTATTAATATAATAATTAAATAATTGATTTATTCACTTTAGACCTTTTTTATAAATTTTAAAGAAAAACAAAAGTCACCTAGGAAATAAAGTAAGGCCAAGTCGTAATGGCGTCATTCGAATTTTTTTTTAAACAGGCATACTTAAAAATGAAGCGTCCTTATCTACAAAAAGCCACAACTCTCCGGCCAATATAACCGATTAATCATTCTTGAAGAAATGATATTTGTCGATAAAGAATTTTTAAAATAGGTATTCAAGAAATGAAGTAAATGCTAGAAAACACTAGCATTTACTATCAAAGCAAATACTAGGCGTTTCTAGTGTTTATTAAACTAATAAGTAAAAGCAAATGGTTACCTACTCGGACTGAAGATCTTATTAAATGCTTGTAGTTTGTAGTAAATGCTTTTACTATTTCTATATACTTCTAGCAATTACTTAGTTCTTATTCACTTGGCCCATTGTACTAATAACTTTAGAGATATAAATATTACCACAATTGATTATTAAATTCTGTTGAAGAAGTGATAATACACAAATACTAATTCAGAATACAAAAATACGTGTTTCAAAATAAAAAAAATTCAAATAAAATATTCGAATATTGATATTCAAAACTACCTGCAAACTTTTTTAAATACTCAAACCAGCAACGTTTATGGGAAAATCCAACTAAAAAGTGTTTTAAAGCTTCTTTTTTATTTTTTTCATTTAATGCTTAATGCTTTTTATGCTTACCTAAAAGATATCAAGAATAGGTAACGATTTTATAGTAAAATGCTGATGGTTGCAAAAAAAAAGGTGAGAAAGAAAAATATAAGAGATAAAAATTTAATTTGAATTTTCGGTATAAATATCAATTTAACGTCCTACAAGAGATCGGAAGGAAGAGAAGGTGAAGAAAAATATACGAATATTTAGAAGAGATAATAATACGTGTGAAATGGAAACGATTTCCTTTGAAAATTTTCTAGTTGAATTCAATGAAGTGTTAAAATATTCAGAAATTTTCCCTCTCATGTGTTTCAGATATGTAAATTTTTGTAATAAATAGAGAGTAAAAGGTTGTAAATTTACGCCACTAAATATTTTTTGAGAAAAATAAACGAAAAAAAAGGAGAAACAAAAATTACCATTTTATTTTTTTATTTTTTTTATTGCGTAGATTTAGGTCAGCCTTTTAAGTCGAATATTCTCTAATTATCGCCTATAATCTATTACGATTTTATTTTAACAATATTACTGTGATAATTTTGTTCCTCAATAGTTTTTGTGCCAAGATATGTAATTTGATAACCGACTCTTAAATGTAAAACAAATCGTATGTCGGTAAGTTTACACTTAAACTATTTCAATGTAGACTGCGGTACATATGATCCATGCTGAAAAGAAAGTAAATTACATGCTTGGACAGCTATGAGTGTTTTCATTACATTATCACATTACAGATATAATAGGACCCACATAATCAACGTATTAATGTTTCAACCATTCATCTCGTTTAATTAATTTACTTATCACATCCATATAATGTTTGGTGTAATTTGTATATTTCGCTAAAATTCAATTTACTAATGTCGCTATATTATTATTTTATATATATTATACAAATTCAGGCCGTCTATAAGTTACTTAAATATTCTTCAAAATTATAGTATTTTATATTACTAATTCGAATTAAAATTAAAATCAGAGAACAAATGAATAAATGAATGGAAATAATGTTAAATTGAGAATATTTCGTCTTTATAAAGTGTTGTAAACTTTTGTTCACCCATATCTTTTAATGCTATATAATGGAATAATTTCATAAATTCTAAATAACTTAACTAAGCACATAATTTATTAGCTCTAAATTTATATTTACAATTTATTCGTGTGTCATGGGATCATTATTATATTTTCTTCTTAAATATTTAGGTAATTATAATTTACAATAATAGGTAGGCGCAAATAGCAATAATAATAACAATAAAATAAACTCGAGAAAGTCAAGATTTTAAATAAAAGCACATTTTATAATTTAAAACGTGTGGAAGAGTAGAGTAAAATAAAAATAAGCCGCTAAAGTAGAATAAAAAAATAATATATATATCTATGTGGGAAAAAAGAAATTACAACCCAACTGACAACAGTAAAACGAAAATAAAACACATTTTACCCCAGAGGATAGAAAATACAGTTTTTACAAGTGTTGGGGTGGTATAACAAATGGTTTTTCCTTCAGAATTATTGCACATTGCTTGGTTCGTATGACCTCCGCATATATAAATGCTAGGGAGAAATAAAAATATATAAACAAAAATTTCCCGCTCGCACATTATGTTTGTTTTTTTTTTTTTTTTTTTTAAAAACCTAAGTATTTTAGACATAATAATAATTAATAATGTTGTGCTTTTAGTTATATTAACTGTTCCATTACATATTTGCCAAAATGTGCTTTTAACTTTAATTTATAATAGAAATAGAACTGTAGTAGGTACATACGTACTTATTTAGGCTGTCTGAAATTAAAATAACATTTCTTTAAAATTTTTGCTTCTATTTAATTAAGAAAATGTATGGATTGTTGCTTATCCATAGAATAATAATGAACTACCGAAATTAAAAGCTAAAAGTGAAACCCATAAACTAAATTGATAAAATGTTGAATTTGCTTTTGCTTGTGCATAGAATTTTTGAATAGAAAGGCACAATTTATACTGCCCTAGATACTAATTAAAATTAGGGTTTCGATTTGAAATTTACATGGGGTATATGTCTTTGATATGTATATTTTTCTATAGAATTTCCAGGAAGGTGTATTTTAAAGTGACAATACACCTATTTGAGTCTATCAGTCAGTTCGTTTAAGAATTCAATCTCACATTCTGATTGTGCAAGAATGAGATTAACACATATGTAAGTGTTTTAGTATTGAAACAAAAAATATAAAATTATGTTTTTATATTCTGATTAATTAGAATTTTGCGTCCACGTCACATTTAAATACAAAATTTTTTTTTTTTTGTATACAAGAATATAAATGAATTTTTGAAAGAACGAAAAATGAATGACCGAAAGAAATTTTGGCATCTCAAATCCCAAGTGGCTTTTTAGGGCAAATTTACGTAAAATTTACGTAAATTAGGTCAAAGAAAGTCATGTTTCCCTGTTTATTTAGATAAAATTTATGTCGTAAATTCTACCTAATGGGGAAAAAAAACTCGACATCGATTTGACGTAAATTTAATGTAAATTTACGTTAATTTTCCCTATTTATCGACCTATTTATTTACTTAATTAGGAAATTTAACCTATAATTGATAACTTTTTTTTATGTGCATCGTAATTATATGCCATCCAGTATAAACATGAAATGATAATATGTACAAAATTTGTTAGAAATAAAAGCCAATGAATGATATTTGAGATATAGGAACTTTATAACATTGAATTTATGAGGTAAACCGACCGATGGTCGGACAGTTTTTACTTTAACCTGCTGCTGTCAATTTATTTTAAGACATAGAACCGATGTTAAATGCTAGAGTGATTTATCATTGTATTCTAAACAGAAATGCTTTTTCTCACCTATCATTTTATTATGTTTTAATGTAATGAAGTTAATTTTACTTGAATTATATTTTATGCCTTAAGTCGGACACCAGAAAAGAAAATGGTATGCCTTTAATCGGACACTACACTGCCTTCAGTCGGACACTAATTTTTAATGTATTTTCAATCATCCAATGGCAGATAATTAGACTTTAAAATACTTCTGGTAAAAAATTTCAATGCGCTTCAAAATGATCAGTGAAACTGAAGATTGTACTTCGAAAAATATAAGTCCACTTTAAAAATATTCATTATTTACGATAAAAAATAATTTGTGATTTTTTTATATTTTTTAATTAATTCGTTTATAAATTTATTTATTTTATTTTATTCCTAAATGAATAATATGACAAATTGAGCATTCTATTGAACATTGTGCATTAATTTCAGTGAAAAAAGTACCCCTTAAAAACAAATAAAAAATCTTAAGATTATATCATTCTTTAATTTCTATTTAATATTGCTAATAAATATGGCGTTACGTAAATTTTACTTCAAATTTGATTTATAAAGCAATTGGATTAATGTGACACTTTCTCTAATTTTACCTTCAAGGCAAATCTACGTCAAGGGTAAAATTAGGGAATAAATTTAATAAATTTGAACTAAAATAAATCCCTGTATTTACTTTATAAGGCGATTGATTGCCTTTGAAGGGAATACTTTAGGGAAATATTACGTAAACTTTCCCTAAATTATTACCTATAAGGAAATATTCCTTCATAGCATAATATACCTAGAGAATTATTACCAATTTTCCAAAAAAAAAAAAAAAACGTCCATAAACGCTAAATTAAGTCGAATTTACGTAAATACGACGTAATTTTTTTTTACGACCTTATTACTAAGGAAGCTCTACCTAATATGCCGCTAAAGTGTTCAATTCTTTCTTAGAAAACGATGTTTAGATATTGTTTATTTCCAAAATATTCTTGGAATAATGGGAAAATATAAAATGTTGAAAAATCAACTAACCTTTAAGCAATTCATAAAGAAAATATTAATTGTAATCTTCGGAATTTGTTCTTATTATGACTGTAAAGTCAGTTTCAAACCGATCCAAACGGATTCAATTTCAATTCTCAAAAGAAAATATCATATGAGTACATTTGGTATCAAAACGCGACGTGTTCATATGTTGAGATAAGCGATTTTGTTTTTTCTTATTACATATTGTATAATAACGAACAAATTCGCTTGTCTCAAAATATGGGCATGTTGCGTTTTGATACTAACGTATTTACTCATATTTAACTGAAAAGCATTATTTTTACATGTTTCAAGCTTTTCTACGGTTTCTGTTTAAAATTAAATTTTGACAAAATGTTAATTGAATGGAAAATACAGAATTATTATTGTGTATGTTGACAAAAATGTTGATCTGAAAAGAATCTTTTTGGGCTATTGAACATGCTGGCAACGCTACTTTTCTTCAAGCTGGTTTTGCTATAATATTAACAAAATATATCATTAATAATAAATATATAAATCATACAACTGCCAACTACCTAACAAATAATGAAATTAGATAATGATTTACAAGCCAATGATCATTAAGAAAGTATATACCGTGGTATAGGTGCCGGCCGGGGTGGGTATAAATTTTCCTTCTGTCACGCAAAGGTGTGCTAGTTGTATTCATATTTCAAAATACACCGAAATAAAAATGTATTTAATTTTTATATTTGAATGTTACTCATCGCAGTGGTGGAAAAAAATAAAATAATATGTAATACATAATAAGGTTTGTTCAGAATATGATCTGGTTAGGGGTATATTTCGCAGAAAATTCGTTTTAACTATAATTTTTGTATTTTAATTTTTTTTTTTTTTTTACATATTTTAGGGTATTCATGATAGCACATAAAAATATTCAAAATAGATAGTTTGAAAATATTCAATTGTCCAATTGCAAAATGCAATAAAACATGCTTTGCCCAGCTATATTTAGTTTACATGAAAACTGTATCTGTATCTGTATCTGCTGCAGCTATTTGAAATTTACATACAAATACACATAATATAGCTCACCTCATATATAAAGGTGCGACAGTTTTTTTTTTTTAAATTATTTTTATGTGTGTAAAGCAAATCAATACAATATTTAAATCTATTTGTCTGTGTCAAATTGGTTTTGATATTTTTAAAATGATTTGATTGATGAAAGTCTGTACTTATATAAAATATACAAATATTTCTCGCTAAAAACATAATATTTCCATAAATTGAAAATATTCAGAAATTTATACAAGGCTATTGATAATATTTCGTGAACCATTGACTGTTACGTGTTTCATTTAAAAGAAAAACAAAATTTAAAGTATTTTTCTATTAGGTGTAGTTTATTCTTACATGTTGCTGTTTATAACGTTCATAAACATACACGTCAGCTTTAAAAAAAAAAAACAAATTTGAGCGTTCGTTTTAACACCTTTTATGGCCTCATAAATTTGACTTAGGTTTAGATTTATTAAATTGTGTTCTATAGCGTCGAAACGCGTTGCTATATAGATTTGATATATTGTTGCATGTTTTATAACTTCTTAAACAAGCTTAAATAAAATCTTGTTAGTGCGTTGGATAATTTTTGCATTAAACGTGTTTAATCTCAATAATATTTTACCATTCATTTTGTTTTTGCTTAGCAATAATTTTTATAAATTAAATTAACAGAGTTTTAATAAAAAAAAAAAAAAAAAACAGCTAATATAATGATTTTTACATATTCTGATTATTTTAACAACCCCAACAAAAATTCTAAGAATCTTAGGTATCTGTTTTCAAACAAAAATATATGTTAATAAATATGGCAAACGGAAAATTTCGGTATAATTTTTATCAAGAATATATTTTACAAATGACATCTTCTTTAAGAAATCTTTAAGAAAGATGTTAGTTATCAGTGAAATGATTTTTTCATCATAAATATTGTTTGTATTTATAAACCAATTATATTCTGTTTTGCGGCAATATATGATTTGATAGCTTTGGCTCGTGTTATAACTTATAACTTGTACATGAATTCCGATAAGTACCATGGGAAATGAATGCAATATAGGCTTTAAAGTATGAATTGGATGAATATGAAATATAATAATATGAAAATAGCCTAAAATGTAACAAATGATGAAATAAAAAGTTGTTTTTTTTTTTTAATTTTAATAGAAATTTATTTTTCAAAAAATTATTAATTTAAATGCAAAAGACCATCAAAAACAGAGAAGTTCAATTATTGTATAAATTCACGTGCTCGTTACACGTATGACAGATCGTGCTAGTAGAGACCCTCCCATCTTTCCACAAATATTACATTGTATTAAATCTTTGTATTTTATTACGAGATTCTTTCTTGGAGGGTTGATGTGATTAAATCAAATAAATCGAAAAAATCGATTTAATCATGATTTTTTCATCAATGATTTTTTGCAAAAAATCAATCAAAAAATCATTAAATCGATTTTTTGTTATTTTTACTAATTTTTCTGAGCAATATGTTTATAAATATCATCAAATGTTTTAAGGTGCCAAAGGAAGTAAATTTCCAAATTAATATCTCATTTGGTTCATTATATATGCTATTTAAAAAAGAGCATTTTGCAGCAAAATTGGAACGAATATCATCCACTTTTGATTTGGTGCAAACCAAGTTAAGAATTAAGTTAGCTGGAAATCTGTGTTTCATGTCAAAGCGTTTAAATGTAAAAAGTAAGTTTAAATTTTTGTTTGTTAATCACAAATCAAAAATTCAAAATCTGTAAGGTTAATTAAGAATAAATTCGAACTCTTTGTCTTTAATCCATCGGTCAATTTACCACAGTTGCCTATTACACATTAGCTTATACAGGCTGAACTTTCTATGATAAATCGCGGATATTTCATAAACTATAGTTCGGATCATTTTCATTTACATAGAAGAAATATTATCCCTGACAAGACACACATTTTCAGTGAAGAAAATTTTAACTGATATCTTCTACTTTATTAGATATTTGAGTTAGACGAAAAATTGCATGCAAATTAATTGTTGTTGTTGTATTACACGTTTAAACAGTACTATCTGACAAATTAATAGATATTGATAAAAACTTTCCATACCAAAAACATTAGTCTTGTCAAGTCTAATTCTTCTTTGTACCCGAAAATGATCTATAGGTCGGATTTATAAAATATCATCGATTTAGCGTGGAAAGTTCAGCCTGTATAAGCTAATGTGTAATGTGCATCACACCAAACACGAATATTTCCTTATTTAGCATTTTTCACTATAATTTTACGGTAAAATACGAAAAAATCATAAATATTGATTTAAATCAAAAAAATCGAAAAAATCACAAAAAATCGAAAAAATCCGATTAATTTGACTTTTTGGAGAAAATCATGATTTTTTGCAACCCTGCTTTCTTGTGATGGGAGAGGCAGTATTTTCTACTTTTTTTTTTTTTGCTGTCAGTATTTCGTTCTATCTCTGTGCATAAATGTGTGTTCGTACCGCGTAAAATAGAAAGTGGCATTAAATTCAATTCAATACCACGCAAACGTTAAATAAGCAATACATCATTTACATCATTTTCTTATATTATTATTATTTTTTTTTTTAAAGCACGCAGACTATGTATATAAGAGGTATATAACATTCAATCTATTGAATATTAATATACACCTTTTTATATACAAATGACTTTTAATGTAGCAAAATACTTACACCCATTAAATTGAATTACTTATCTTTTTATTCTAAAAGTCCTAAAGTATATTACGTCGACATATATACGCAACGCAATATTTTATATTTTGATTCTTCTTGTTTTTTTTTTTTTTTCTATTTTGCTTTTGGTTTATGTCAAATTCAAACTTTTCTTTTATGCCATTAATTTTATTTTTGAAATTCTAGTCAATAAAATTTATAAAGTTATTTTCGAATTTTCTTTCATTCTTTCTCGTCACACACCATTTTTATTCATGTTCAATGTTTCATACTTCATATTATATAATTTAGTATCTAGAGGTTTAGAAATGGTTTATGATTATGTATATTACAAATGATAATATTATTATATATATATTACACAACAATCACAATACAACTATACGAGTATACTTTTAATTAATTTTGAATAAATAATAATAAATCTTATTGAAATTTAAATTAAATGAAACAATGTACCTACTTCACCGACAGAAATTACAATTAAAATTTTGTGGACTAAAAGAGTAATGGCAAATGGCACAGTATATATACCTATCATAAAATATTTATATTTATATAGAAATAATATAGAGATTATATCTAAACTTAACGAAAACAAGCAAAATTTAATTATAAGCTCAAGTATCAAACATGTGAAAACTTAGGTTTTAGAAATAAGATATAATTTATTCTCAGAATCTGATATTTTGTATATAGCCAGTGTGACATTGTGTTCTGCTTTTAAATACAATTTTATCCATAAAATGTATATTAAAATTAGACCGACCACAAAAGCCTATATAATCCTGTAAGAGAATAAAATCAACTTGTGTTTTTATTCATGCTATATATATATCCTATATATATGTATGTGTATAGAGTTTTATATTTTTTATAATGTAAACCGTTACAAATAAATATTTTGTTTACCGATTAGTGCGTACATGCTACAGGCTATATGCCGATATATAAAATATTAATATGAATTATCAAAATCAATTCAATACGATATATGGTGTATAGGATACCTTGAGGTGTTATGGCAAACATATCCGAACCCAATGAACCCATATATCTTCTGAAATCATGATAGGATATGCTATACAAAATAAGTTCAAAGGCAAAGGTAAAAAGAAAAAAGCAAAAAGAAAAAAAGAAGAAAATTCGGCTTTTATTACAAGTTTAATCGAATCTTTTGAATCATTTTAAGTCCATCGTTGATCATGCTATGTATATAGATAAAATACTATGTACGAACTAGAATATTGTGTATGCATCAACCTTTATTTCTATAAAAATAAATCTATCCCTTGTAAAATAAACATTTGGTATCCATACGAAATGAAAATTTGAAGACCGTTTAATTTGTTGTGGTTCAGTTTATTTTTTATTATTATTATTATTTTTTTTTTTTATTTTATGTACCTATATTCGAATTTAATATTATTCTTATCTTATTTCTTTATTTAAGACCGCACATAATCGTATCATAGAACAAAAATAATACCATAAAATGTACATACAAAAAATGTTAGAACAACTCTGTGGAGGAAAATCTTGCAATAAAAATGTTATTGTTTAAAAATAGACTTTGTATCATTTTTCCGGTTATTTTTTATTTTGAAGTGTGCAAAAACGAAACAAAAAGTGGATAACTAGATTTGAAGCACTAAAAAAGAAATTTTCATTTAATTTCGGCATTGATTTTTTATTTTGATGTGTGGATAGATTAATTAAGAAATACAACCACACGTTATTCGATGAATATGGATTTTAGCTCTTCAATTGCTTTATACATATTTAAATTTTCACACTTTTTTTTTTTTTTTTATTAGATGAATAAATTTTATTTTATTTCGTATTGAAAAATAACATCAGGAAATGATTCAAAACTTCTATTTCAATTGATGATTCAATTAATAACCGCATTTTAGCTCGTAAATCTTAACTTTGTTTTTTAGTACAATATATACTATATACATTAGTTATTTGTAGTGCTACCCGGATCAAAGGAACTTAGAAATAAGATTTACCTCGGAAGAAATTTCACTATTAACAAAATACAATGTGTGAAGAAAAAATTCTTTATCCGAAATTATCGCGAATTAATTTCAAATGCTTTAATATATTGTTTGCGTATATAGTCTCTGTGGTAATACAAACAGAAATTTATGAAAAATAAATGACGCGGTTTTCATAAACCATCTGATACATAGAATTTTAATTAAGTATATATATTTTACTGCAAACGTTCAATCTTAATAACGTAATACGTTCGTTTGTAGGTTGTACATCGTTGTAGTTTCATAAGCCCTTCAGACATTTACACAAAGAGAAATAGATTACTAGCAGAATCACATATTATTCAGTATGTTTGAAGTTTATTATCATTTGATAATAAGCAATTATATATATTCTAGTCGTTGTCTATGTCATAAGCAAATGTGATTGAATTTATATTTCAAAATAAACTAATTAATTATAAAATGATAGAATGGAATACCATATGTTTGATTAAAATCCGCAGAAAATATTGTACAATAAGTTGGATGTTTTTGTTTTTTTTTTAGTTGCAATTTCTTCTCCTGATTATTGTATAAAAAAGGATTTTGAAAATACCAATCAATATTAGATCATGATTGTGCTGCAGCGATCCATAAAGTAGCATTTCGAGGTTTATTTTTTAAACCCGTATGAAAATAAAAATCGATTTTAGTATTAAAATAGTATTGGATTTCAATACTATTTATTGCTAATTTCGA
>JAABKK020007482.1:0-25193 GCA_011634745.2 Catotricha subobsoleta
ATCGAGACCGAAAATTATTCGACTTATCGGGGGATTCATATAAAATGTATAAGAAATTTAGCGCTTCGACTTATCGAGGGATCACTGTATAATCTTATTATGGTATTAACGATACATACCCCATTCAAAGGCATAATTAACTATGGTATGAAGGTTCGTATATAAACTTTGGAATCCCTCGGAGGGTATTAATTTTTTGCATTTCATACCTCTGTCTTTACATGGTATGAAAATACTAGTTAGTTATTTTCTTTTCACAATGGGATTGGTGTCAAAAGTTGAACATACACCGTTAATATGCTTCTAAGAATCGATTGGTTGTAGTATTAATTTTTCCCGTAAATTGTTAGGCTTACTGATAATTATTTGAATTTCAATTATATTAAATAAGTAAAATAGAAAGTAATAATAAATTTATTAACATTTGTACATTATTTTTCAGCCAAAGTTTTATGGAGATGCCGAAAAAAACTAAATATCATCTCACTCAACAAATATGGATATCGACATAGAAAAAATAAAATAAATATATTAAAAATTGGCGAGGCCAAACAGAATGGATAAACAAAATGGGAAAATTAAAAGAAAAGAAATAAAAAGCGAATAATTTTGTATTTACATATTTTCAGAAAATAGTTTTTTTTTTTTTTTTTTTGTTAATTTAATCGATAGATTTTATAAATTAAATATTGAAAATTATTTATTTTTAGTTTTCCGTTTTATTTCTATCTTTTTTTCACATTCGAAATTGTTTTTTTTTATAATAATTGATTTAATGACTGATTATCTTTGATTAATAATCAGTATTATAAATAGATCAATGATATGCAAATAATAGGTTTTTTTTTTGTTGGTTTTTTTGTTTTGTTTTCTTAAGTAAACACATTTTAATTATTATTATATTCAATTAAATATAGTTCAACATTTATGATTACCGAAATACAAAAAAAAAAAATATAATAAAAAATTATTTTAAATGAAACCAATAAAAAATCATTTACATGCACTTTTAACAAAAATAAATAAATAAATAAATAAATAATAATAAAAAACATGAGAGAAAACATCTATAAAATACCAAGCAAACAACATTTTAATTAATATAATCGTAACATTTATTTCTTATTTCTTTAGTGTTTTTAAGTTTAAACAAAACCATAAATTACTAAATATATTTAATTAATTTAACGTTGAATTTGTGTATCTGGTTGTAAAAAATTCATAATTATAGTTTTTTTGTTTATTTTATTTCTTTTTTTTTTTTAAATTGGATATTTACGTCTACCCGTTTCTATTGATTTTATTCAATCATAAAATTGATATTGTATGTGTTTAGTTAAAATTTTGATAAATATAAATTAGCTGATGTATAGCATTCAATAATTATATAACGGTTGACGCGTTTACAGTTCGGTGAGAAACCTTTTTGAATTTTGTGGACCGTGTACGTTATCATTATAATTATTTATCTAATGCTATAGTGTTACCACAATTAGATTGGTTAATTAAATTATATTTCCATTTTAAATTAATTATTTGAAATTAGTTTTTGTCAAAACCAAAAACCAAAACTAATAAAAATCAAACGAAAAAACCTCTGCAAAATTAACAAATATGGAAAATTTCAGGAAAACCTTTAATTATGTACATTTAATATATATAATTAAAACTTTGTAAAAACTAAAATAAACAAAAATCTCTGTGCTCGAAATATAATTAAAGAGAAAAACGATAGAAATAAACGGATTCGTTTATAAACGTTCAATTTAATGATGCAAGCAAATTCATAAAAAATAGAAATTGTAAAAAAAAAAAAATGCAAGATAAAATACAGGAAATAGCTTTATATAAAAATATTAAAATAAGACAATCCAAACATATTAAAACATTTTAAAGCGAATAATTATTAATTAAAGTTTTTAATTAAAGATACAAATTTTAATCAAATAAAATCCTTTTATTTCATGCAATTAATTTTAATTAATTTCTCGAAAATAGTTTTAAATTTTTACACAATTTTAACAATAAATTGATTCCAAATTTTTTAAATCAGTCAGAAACTTATTGAAATGATAACTAAATCTGTCGTCCATTCAAAAAATTACGTACAGCAAATGTTTTGAATAAAAAAAAAAATCTACTAAATTTTCTTATCTATTTAAAAAAAAAAAAAATTGTACTTTTATTACGTCATAATGATTTTATTTATTTGGTTCTAAAATAACTGCGTCCTATTGTAATATTATTTTTTTGCTGTTTTGTTGTCTTGGTACTTATAAAAAGACTCAAATGAACATACTGCAAAATAATAAAAAAAAAACAAAGCCAAACAAATTTTATTCAATTATACAATTATAATAATCAATTTAGAAGCAATTTAATGAAATTATTAGCAATACAAGCAAGCACATTACATATTAACATATTAAATAGTTATATATGTTATGTATAAATTGTTTTTTTTTCTTTCTCTATTTATTTACTTCTTCATTATGTTTTTCCTTTACTATAATAAATGTAATTAGTGATGAGCCATGAGCACGGCACTTAAATTATTTCTATTAAGTATAACTCACAAAAAGAATTTAATTTTAGAAACGACTTTTTCATATAATTTTTCTCTGTTTTTACGATACATTCTGTAATAAGGTCGAACATATAAATGGAATATATCAATAATATTGTGCTCTTTGTTTGATTCATAATTCTGAGAGAAAATCATTTTTTTTTTTTTGTTTTTTTGGTAAAAAGTCTGAGTAAATTATAAAATTAATGCCAGTTCACGTCCAAACTTAATAAAAAAAATATGCGTTTGCATTTAATGTAAATTACTTATGCTATTCAATTTCATGAAATTTGTTGTATCGAAAATCATCGAATCGCCAAATAATGTTTCATAAAAACTAATTTGTGCTAAAAAAAAAAAAAAATGTATTTTAAAACTAATCTTTCGATACTTCATTGAAATAAACATATTATATAAAATTAAAAAAAAAACATATTATAAGAAAATTTTCATTTTCAACGCCTCTATTCCAATATATCGAGGTACATATCTTAAGAATAAAAGAGAAGTGTGCTCAAATAAAATAACTTTATTGTTTTTGTTTTTTTTTAATACCAAAAATGGTGGAAATATGAAAATCTAATCAAAACACAAAAAAAAAATTAAATTAAAATAATATCATAACTTCTTGTTAATGAAAACGCAACCGTTCAATCGAAGCAAACAAAACAAATAAATTATAAAACGTAAATTTTACTACTTGGATGCATACCTAAGCAGATTTTACGTTCACTTGATAATAAATAATTAGAAATAAAAGATATTAAAAAAAAAAACATTTTTTTTTTTGTTAATTCAAATAAATATTAATAGTTACTATTATATAATATTTAATTAGGAATAATTACTTAATATAAAAAGAAAAGAAAAGAAAAAAAAACAAATAAATAAATAAATAAACTCAACAAACTTATATATTTTTCATACAAAAGTATTTTTTGAAGCAAAAAAAGAAAGAAACAAACAAACAAAAAAAAAATTAATGAATAAAAAACAAAATGGCTTATCTATTAAGACATTATCTATTTTTAATTTTATAAAATTAATATTTCAATGAAATAAAATTTTAATGATTTATAAATTTCACCCTAAGCTAAAAATAAAAACATCTTTTTAGTAATATTAACGTTAGGTAGGTTGTAGGTAGACAAACAAAAAAAAAAATAAATAAAATAAAATAAAGATTTCTAATTAATTCATTATTGTCTAATGTTTTTAATTTTAAATTTAATAAAGAACACGAAACGAATGTATGTAAATTATCATCATTAAAATAATTTATACTTATTTTAGAAGAAATACACCTACACAAACATGTATTATCTATGAAATATATAAATAAAACCATATTTTATAATAAAAAAAAATTAACGAAAGAATTTGCTGTTTTTTTTTTAAATTAAGTTTTCATCCTGCAATTGGTAATTCGGGCAAATCAATGTTATGCCATTCTATTTCGACTGCAAATATTAATATGTCAGATTCCCACTTAAAAATCATTATCTAAAGATTTTGAGGATATGTATTTCTTTCAGTTGTCAGCGGAGATGGGTGCCGTATGCTTGCTCGATGCTCATGTTCGTGCTCTGCTCAAGAATACTTGCAGCGCACAGAGATTATGCTCTTATAAAAATAATAATACATATAATTATAATCTACTTCGACATTTTTAATAACTATAATCTGCTCAGCGATTCGTAATAGAATTTTGTATTTTAAAAATTCTTTGTTTCTTATCCAATCAAAATCTTAGCATGCATTTCGAGACATTAAAATCAAAATATCATCAAATAAAATGTTAAAAAGTAAAATACACAAAACATTTAACGCGAATGACAAAACACCTTCTAAAGTTTGAGGATTGTCCAGAGAAAATTAATTAAAAAAATGTGTACTGAATCAACGCCAGCAGGACTATTATTATACCTTAAACGTGCAAATGCAACACAAAATGAACCATGTGACAAAAATGTATATACAATATACATATAGTGGTAGCACTAGACTCTGAAAATAAAGAAAGTACGTTTAAATCACCAAAGGCTAATGTATTCTTCGCTTTGTGGATTCAATTATTTGATAGCCAAAGCTATTTTTATATATTTAGCTAGAAATCGAATGAATTCATTAAAATTAGAGATTTTCTTTTGTGCTCTAATAAATGCTTGAGCATGCTCAAGAATTGCGCGCAAATTATTTGTACTCGCTACTCGCAATACGTCCATCTCTGCTTGCCAGTATCAGGCGCTCTTTGGAACAACTTGATACTTGTTGCGTTAAATGCTGTCTCAAGTTATTCGCTTTCATCTGATGTTGACACTTACTACGTAATTTTTTTGAATTCTATTTATTTCCTATTAACTACAGATTTCATGGTTATTAGGGTTATTTTTCAAATTTTAAGCCGTTTACAGTCACGTAATAAATTCAGTGATTCATAACAATAGGAAAATTATTAAATATGTAAAACTAATTGAATCAATGTCTCAAATTTTGAAAGGACATAAACATATAAATAGAATTGTTTTTAATATTGTTAATGTTCATTCAATTATTGCCTACTTAACCACTACACATATGTTTTAAATGTTCCAATGTCATGTCAGGTAATTGTTATATTTTTAGGTTGCGCTGCATATCAATGCCTTACAGTCATAATAAAAAATGTGTATTTGGATGTAGATTAGAATTCATATCCTTACACTTATGAAATTTACCCTACAATCATTTGGGCTTAATATCACATGAAGATTTCATCATCTTTTAAATTACTTCAAAAATTATCTGCTAATCTTGAATTATGTGAAATAATAATCATTTTTAATTCAGATAAAATTACAATTTAAATCTTTGATTTATTGCATAAAAGCAAGCCACAAACATTCCCTTTTGTATTGATTTACTAAAATTTTTATTCAATTAACATACTTACGCGAACCAGTCTTATGTAAATATTATTATGCATATACATATATGTATTTAGGTGGCTATCTTGATACATTTCTATAATAAAATAACAATTAACATATTTTAAATTGTTCGAGTAAAACCCAAACTTTAAATTGAAATACTTAATAATAACCAGTAGAAAAATAACAGATCAAAATGTATATACTTACCTGAAATAGAAAATAGAATAAGTATATTGAATTCAATGTGCGTAAATGTCTACCTACCTATGCAAAGCGATAAACAAAATTACACATTAATATCCATTTGAAAAAAAAAAATGGTGAAAATCGGAATTTCAAAAATGTTTTCAAATTAAAAATAAAATCTATGTTTATTTAAATGCATAAATACAGAACTAGAGGCACGGTAATTAGACTTTACTTTACATAGCAATTAAGAGAATTATAGATATCCGTCGTAAAATTAAGTACCAGCACGCAAAGGAATTCTCAATCGCTTATGAATCGCACATGCAACAACGATTCCGGGTAAAGTAACAGGTTAACATGATATGAGAAATTCAGAATTTTTGTTGTGCCTGTTTTGATTTTATTTTTTCTTTGCCTGTATTTATTTAGTTTTACTTTTTGAGTTTCCATACATTCTGATGTTTTCTGATATTTTCTGATGATGATGATAATAATATTGGCAAGAGTCGAAACGATGGGTACACTTAATAAATAAAATAATATTGAACTTACAAAATTCACACCAAAACTACCAGTCACGCAGAAAATGAACAGACATATTGAAGAAGAATAGAAACAAGAGCTATTAGAAATATGTTTAAAAGCATTCAATGCATTTTATTTTGCGTATCAATTCAGATGTCGGTGCGTTGATAAGAAAATAATTTTAAACGGACAGTTTATCAATTTTTGAATAATTTTTTTTTTTAGATTTTAATTATTTTATGAGAATTATTATTGTAAATTGGTGAATTTAACGCTGTGGTTTTGTGTTTCATACAACTAAAAAAATGTATGTTCAATATAATATCGATAGAAACGTCTGCTGAATATGAAATTAATATTTAAAAATATAATTGATTTTTTATTCGTCGTACTTTGTGGTTCTTATTGAACGCATAAATGTTTTGATTGTAGTCAGATGGTTCAAAAATATTCATGTAATTTAAAATTAAAATTAGAGAATACATATCGACAAAAAAAATGAATGAATGTATTTAAAAATTGAAAATTGTAATCTTCAAATGTTTATTTATACTATCGTGAAATCTCTTTTTCTATTCAAAATTAGTATCTAAGTTGACTAATTTTCATGAAAATTTAAAAATTCATCATAATATTGATAATATATTTCCTATACAAATAATATTTGCATGTTTCAATCAATGTTACTTTGGTATTCGCAATAGCTCAATATTTCGTCGAAATATATCGTGGACCTGTATTTTCATCGAAACATTCAATAAATTTGTTTTAATATTTCCAATATCACGATCAATTATCAATTATTTATTTATCCTCCTCCATTTAAAAAGTTCGATATTCGAAAGTACGATTTTATAACAGAACAAATTCATATTTTGGCGACAATATAACTAAATATAAACTAGTCTGTAAATCTATTCTAAATTTTCTTTTTTAATCAATTATTTAAGAAAAAAAAAAAATTATATTAAACAACAAGCAAATACACCAAGTTTTAGATTAAAATTTTTCCTAATAAAAGAAAAAAAAAAAACAAAAAGAAACCGCATACATGAAAAGCGATACTTTAGTTATTTTTATGTGCTATTTTTTTTTTCTTTTTATTTTAAATTACATATTCTAAGCTTTCATTTCATCATATCGGAGATTATTCAAACGTATATTATGCAGGTTTTGTTCATAACACAACAATGCAATTGAATATATAGAGGTTTCCAATTAATTTTAACAAGTTATATTACAAGTCAATATTTGTTTTATCTTTCTTTTTATTATTATTATTTTTGTAAATATATATAATGCGTATATTTAATATAATGAATCGAGGTTCCCCACTACACAAAATCGAAATGATCACCTGTCTGCACCATTTCATTAGAAATGCATTCGAATATAGGTGTGTGCATACAACATAAAAACGAATATCGGGCACCTTGCCTCCACCTCACCTTCATACATCCAGACAAATTACGAATACGAAATATATATATGATCATGCTCTTTTCAATTTAATTTGTTTATTATTATCATTATTATTATGTTAATAATTTTGTTTCTTTCATGTTATGTCTTTATCCGTTGTAACAATTTATAAATTCATTAAGATTCGAAAAATAATAATAAAAAAAAAATAAATAAAATAAAATTAATAAATAAATAAATAATGTTGGAGGCAAATAAATTTTTATAATAATTACCTACATTGTATTTAAGTTAAATACTTGTTTTGTGTTGTACATTATTTGATGCGATTCGGTTTGTTTTTTTTTTTCTACTCTTACCATTTGGAATATTTTTCTTAACTATAAAATTTTATATTGAATGGTATATTGCGGTTGTGGTTGTGGTGAAGTATTTATTTTATGGCATATCTATATAAGTATACAATTTTACCTTTCGTATAGGTAAGTATATAATTTTAAATCGCAATTTATATAACTAACAAAACTAACAGGTTTTCGGGTGATATTAAACGTGGACTTGTTTTCAGTTTCTTAAAGAGAGAAGACGATTTTCATACACAAAATATACCAATACACGGGAAAAACAAAACACAGAAACACACACACACACACAAAATATTATTCAAAAAATAAAATCATAATTTTCCCTTTCATTTTAATATACCTACGAATTATTATTAATAATATTTCTACAATACGGATTCAATGTTTATTATGTGGTAGTGCATAAATTGCTATGGTCCAGCCAGTTTTAACAGAGGGTCAACCGTAACCAGAATCTCAACGTTATGAATTTAGTATTGAATTGAACTGATAACCGTTTGCTATGGTAAGAAGTGCGCTCTGTAAATATATTGCCGAATAAATGTGATTTCAAATTTTTATATTTTTATTTTTATTTTGTTTTTATTTGATTTTTTTGTTTTTGGTTTGTTAATCATTAATAATTAATAATTATTTCGTGTTTAATGGTAATTATATTCGGTTTGTGATGTGTATGCGTTATCGGTTTGTTTAAGGAAGTATGTTAAATGGAAAAATTACTGATTTTAAATTCATAACATTTAATATTTTTCAAACTAATAAAAAAAAAAAAAAATATTTATTGTTTGAATGCAAAGCAACGTTTAACTATATGCAAAAATTTGCATTTTCATGAGTTTTTTTATGTTTTTTTTTTCTTTTTTTTTGATTTATCTTAAACATTTTTTATTATTTATATATTAAAATGCAGGCTACAGATTATTCTCCATTTAATAAAAAAAAAAAAAAAAACAAAAAAATATTGGAAAGTTGTATATCTCTAGGTCTGATTCTAATTAAATAATTATAATTTAAAATTCATTTTGAAATTTTTTTTTGATTAATTTATAAATTAGTTATCGACTAAAAATGATACGGGTGTGCATTTAATTATAACTCGGAGAGCAACCAGTTTTGATTAATTATAATTATTTTAAAAAATAAATAAAATATTTCGATTTTTATCTGTGTGTGCTTAAATATTTTAATTACTTATTTATATAATTTATTTATTAAATGTTTTTTTTTTTTTTTTGTATTAATTAGAATCTTTGCGAGAGAGATATTTATTTGTATTTTTTTTTTTTTTACCTTAATTAGAAATATTTTATTTTTCATCTTTTTTTTTATTATTTCTATTGTTTTTTTTTTTTAATTAATATGCAAACTTCTACATATTTTCTTTTGAATGATTTGATGGATATTTTCAGTTAACAATTTAATATTAAAATGAATGTACGTATAATATATATAAAAGTTATTGGTAATTGAATGCGTTTATGTACTTGTAGTACAATGCACATAACCAATATTGTATTAATTATAAAAAAAAATAAAAAAATTATTAAATTATAATGAATTATTACATTAACTTGTATTGAACTTTAACATTTTGAAGGTGAACTTGAATTATAATCAGGCACCGTGAGCCTAGTAGGAAAATCACTAGTAATAATTTAATATCACATGAACGTCGTTTGGATATTAAATTAAAAAAAAAACTGTAAAATCAAAAAAAAAAATACTCATTCATTTTATGTCGCTTTTATTGTAAAATTATGCAAATATTGAATGGAATTTCTTTCGTTGAACTGATCATGTGTTTTTTTAAGAATTTTTTTTTATATTTATTTTTATGTCCTTTGAAGTAGTGTCTATGAATATTTATTTATTTTTTAATTTTCTATTAGCACAATATTGAATAAAACGTACTGATGATTGAAACAAGTATATTATCGATAAGCTTCGTAAAATATAAGTACATATAAGTACTTATTTTATTTTTAATTTTTCTCATTCATTACACCATTAAAAAAAAGTCTGTTTTTATTTATAATTTTCCAAATTTGTTATGAATATAACCGCATTTTATGTTAGAACAATGACCGGCATAAAAATAATTCCTATTCTGATTTTCAATACAAATAAATATTCAAAAAAAAAAAAAATCCTGTTTTTCGAGAAACAGCGAAAAGGGTATCTTCTACGTCTATGACCTTCATTCTTCACATATATCTTCTATACAAATTTGAAATTTGAATGAATTCACCAAAATAAACATATTATGGAATTTCATTTTTTTTTTTTCTATATCAAATTTTAGCTAGTTTTTTTTTTTAAAAAAAATGTCAAGCTTATTTATAAACTTCTCCTTAATTATTGATTTACTGTAATTTTATGCAAGCAAACAAGTTTTATCATTTATCTGTCGTTACATGTTTTCTATAAAGAAGCGACTGGCAACAAATAATAAACATGACAAGATATTTTATAAATTACAGAAGTAAAAAAAAAAACTTTCAAACAACAAATAAACATCTATTATTAATCTTAAAAGTAAAGAAAAAAAAAAAAATTGAAATTCTTTAATATATAATTAATAATCCACTTATGTATCATCGCAAATAACAGAAATGCTTAAGATGATGATGATACCAAATCATGAAGATAATGCTTCGAAAATCATACAATCTTCAAAATGTTAAAAGTCAATGAAAAACAAAAAAAAAAAAATAATTAATTTAATAACACAGCTAGTTGATTTATTGTAAAAATAATCTGTGATTTAAAAATAAAAAAACCTGATATTAAAATTAGTAAAGATTTGTTAAAAAAAAAAAAAAAGAACAACGAAAACTGAAAAAAAAACTAAAATTATACTTATTATTAACAAAAAATTGTGAGTGACAAAAAAGTGTGTGATTTTTTTTTTTCAAATATTAAAGTGATTTTGTCAAAATTATTATATAAACAAAAGTATAAACAATAATAATTGCACGTATACTGGTAGCAGTGGCAGAGAGGGCCACTAATATTTAAATATAAATTGTGAATAATATGCAAAAAGTATGTCTTTAAAAAACTATATATTCGCAAGCATAAACACAAAATCGTATCAAGGTGGCGAATCTCTTGGCGAGACAATCGCAACTAAAAGTAATAGTAATACAAATAAAAAGAAGAAAATGACAACAGTGGCTGAAGAAAACGTTGTAGCATCACCAAGGCCAAATACTAGTCGACATAATAACAATAGTGGGCCAAATGATGTCAGTTGGTTTAAAAAAGTGATAAGATATTGGCAATATATATCTGTTGAGCCAGTAATAATATGTTGGTTATTGCCATCATGCTTATTGTACATTGCCATTGAAAATTTAGCGTTAGAAAAGGTAAAATCAATTAATTAAAAGTACTTAATGAAATATTATGAATATCACTCAACAGTGAGTGAAATATTATTCAAATAAATTAATTACATTATTATATTTTAGTCGTGCCGAGTCAATTTTGGTTATAGTGATACGATATGCGATAACATGATTGATAAATCTATCAATGATATTGATTGTGTTATATTTCGTGAAAAATTAGAAAGGCTCGGTGAAATTCATCTGAATAAAGGTCTTGAGTTTAATGAAACTTATTTTGCAAATGGAACCGAAATAATATTTGATAATGCAACAAAAATCTTTTTTGATGTAACACAATTGGAAAGAGATGTTTGTCATGCAGAAATTGACAGTCAAAAATTAGATACCCAACTGAATGTGTATACGGCTCCATTTGGTAAGAAGTGAATTTATTATTGATGTTTCTATTCATAGAAAAAACTTAATACTCTTTAAATGCTGTTAACAATAACAACAACAAGAATAACAAAGTACTTGATACTCATGTATGCTGACGAGTTTTCTTGCAAAAAAAAATATAAAAAAAAAATAATAAAACTTTGAAAATTATTAATTAATCGATTTTAGATTCTGTGTTTGGAATATTAATGATATTGTTTGCCGGTGGCTGGAGTGACAAACGAGGTCTTCGTAAACCTTGCATGGTGATTTTAAGATTTATCTCTTTTATCCTTTTATTTAATTTACTAATTAAAAAAAATGTTTTGAATCTTTCTTTCTAGCTATTACCATTACTAGGTGAATTAGCAGCTTTAATTGGTAAGTCACATATTCGTGATCACACTAAGTTTTATTAATTTCATTTATTTATTTACATTTTTTTTTTTTTTGTAAACAGCATATCTCATTGCAACGGTATTTTTTAAACAACTGCCATTGGAATTCAGCAGTGTTCTGGGTAAACTATTACCGGCAGTAGGTGGTGGTGCAAATTTAATGTTAATGGGCGTTTACAGTTACTTAACTGAAATGACTGAAGAGAAAGATCGTACATTTAGATTTGGTATTTTTGCGGTATTTGTTCCATTGATACCAATTGCATCAATTCCCTTTGCTGGAATATTATTTCAAAAATTAAGATACATTAGTAAGTTCTAAGTTCACAAATATTTTAGAATGTTCCGATACATAATGGTTTATATTTCAGAATTAATACTTATTTGTATTCCAATAAATGTGATTGGTGTGTTGTACATTCTATTTGTGCTAAAGGAGGTAAAACATAAAAAAGAGGAGAATGCTATTGAAGAAAGCAAAAATGGTGTAGATAATCCTGGTTTTGATACAGTCAATGGTTCTAACGACGGTGTTATGCATATACGCGAGGTAACGCAACCCACCAATGGTCATCATAATTTGGATGTGTCTGAAAATAAACTAAAGACAAATTGCATAGTTGACTTCTTTAATCCAATTGTGGCAATCCATTGCTTTAATGTAATTATACGAAAACGTGCAAATAACGGTAGACGTGTTGTTATATTGTTACTTTTTTTGTATTTCATAGCAATTGGTCCAGCCTTTGGTAATTAAAAGAAAAATTTCAATTAAAACAGAATACTTACGAATAATATTTATAAACTAAACACAAATATTTATATATCTATAGGCGAAGAACCAAATGAATATAATTTTACGCGTATAAAGCTCAATTGGGATGGTTTAAAATACAGTCCATTTGCAACCTATGGTAATGCAATATCTTTAATTGGAACAATGGTTATGGTTGGTGGATTAAGTAAACTATTCCATTTGTCTGATCCATTGGTTGGATTTTTGGGAACATTCTGTTCGTGTATTTCCAGAATTTTTTATGTAAATATATAAAAAGAAAAGCATCTATTCTCATTTCATCAATTGAATAATTGTTTAAATATATTTTAGTCAATCGCAACAACATCAGCAATGTTGTATTTAGCAAGAACAATTGATATGTTTATCAGTGTTAGAGCATTAACAATAAAAAGTGTCATATCAACATTTGTTGAAAACGAAGAATTAGGTAAGTAATGGAAATTAAATAATATTTGATTTACAAATAATTAATTGTGTTATTTCATTTTTTGATTAGGACGAATTTTCTCAATTATTGGAATAATTGAAGCATTTGCAAAATTTGTGTTTGTGTCTTTTTACAGTTTAATCTATGAGGAAACATTAGAATCATGGCCAAGTGCATTCTATGTCGTCAGTTTCATCTGTTTAGTGACCACTGCTATTCTTTTCATGTAATTGTTTATTATATGCTTTTACATCGCGTTATCTTTTAATTTTCTATTTTTCTTTTTATTTTATAAAGAAAAACATTAATTAAATCTCATTTTATTACAGATTTCTGTACTTTATTGTGAAAAAGAAAAAAAAACTAGAAGCATTACAAAAATTGGAACACGAAAATGCTGAGTTAAGACGTATCGCTGGTGAAACTACGCACATGTAAATTATATTGCCAACATTTTAAAATTTGGTTAGATCTGAAAAGTAACATTTCGATAAAAAAAAAAAAAAAAAGACAAACAAAATAAAATCATAAATGCCATGAGAAAAAAATGAAACTGTGTCTGTTAAAATAGAATCTCAACAAGTCATTGGCAAAGAAATGAAAATGTTATTCGAAAAGTCCATTCTTAACTTTAGACTAATGAGAACGACGGTACGTTTAATATTTTCATTTAATAAAATATAATTTTTAGTTTTAGTTTAAGCCTGGGTATCCGCGTTCGTGTGAAATGAAACATAAAAACGGCTAGGAAATGAACTGATGCAAAAATATTTGGAAAAATAAAGTTAGTAAATTGTTTGTTTTAAAATTCTCTTGCTACTTAAAACAATTGTTAGCTTCCAAATACTTTATGTCACTTGCAAAATCCATTTCACTGTCCTTTCGCACCGTGAAATATTCACGTACCCATCCTCTAGCATTTTTATGTTCCATTTCATGCGAACACGAACCCAGGCTCTAGTTGGTAAGTTTTAAAATCTTTGATTTTGATTCATGTATATTAAAATATTACATATTGTATAAAATAAAAAACGAATATAAATATTCTATTGTTTAAATCAATGAATGGTAATGTAATGATCTAGAAAATATTCTGACTCGGCCGTTAGTTTGGAATCAAAACAACTCTTATTAAAACTTAATAATTAAATAGACTTTTATTACACACTGTATTCAATACAGAAATGAGTAAGACTACAACAGGATTTACAATTTACAACAAGAATTCCAGTTTTCTTGACTTTTTTTTGAGCAAAAGAATCAATAATATCATCAATATTTATGTCTCGATTCATGTGTTTTGGTATATCGACCATCAAAGTCCGCCCACTCAATCCGGAGATCCAGAAAAAAAGGGTTAAAAAAAATTTTTGCTAACCAATAATGGATTTTTCTTTTTCAAAAATGAGGTAATATACTTATAGCCTTATAGGAAGACAAAAATTCGGTTTAAGCGTGAAATTAAAATATATCAAAGTCTATACCCAAATATTTGCATTCGTTGCATTCAACGAATATTATAATGCGGGCTTTATGCAGACACTGTCGTTTATGTTGATGTCACTATGAATTTACCTTTAACTTGAGTTATCTTTCTAGTTTCTAGGGTCTAAATTGTTTATTATCCAACTTTAGCCATAGGTAATATAGTTCTTCGAACTATAGAATGGAAATGGTGGCGCTGATCACACTAAAATGCGAGTATCAACATAAAATGACGTTTGTGAGCAAATAGATCATTTAACAGCGAATTGAAAATGTCAACTGCTGTGGAGCGAACAAACCGTTTGTACATGAATAACTCGGAATTTTATTCCAAAAACCAAAAAAATTTACAAAATATTTTTTTTTGCACTACAGCGCCTTTAACGGGCTGCCTAAGATTTTTGAGAGTATTAAAAATGGATTCTTTGGGATCGATTTCCTATAAGTCGGCCTAAGCAGTTTTTTGATTCTTGGAACAAAATTCCGAGTTATGCATGACATGTACAAACTGTTTGTTTGCCCCCCAGCAGTTGACATTTTCAATTCGCTGTTAAATGATCTATTGTATAAGCCACTAAGCAAGAGGCGTACCCCACACAATAGAATTTGACTGAAAAAGTTAAAAAAAAAACTGCCAATCTCATTTTATATCAAAAGAAGGTAAGTAAATAGAAAATGAAATGAACGCACTTCAAAATACACAAAATAAACGAAGACAAATGTAAATGTTGGCTGCAATGAAAGTTCTAGTTTTGTCAGATCTTGTAATACATATTTAGATTGTGCTTAGCGCTAAAATGTATTAGTTTGTATCATGTAGTTACTTAAGTTTAATAATTTATATTTCTGTATTTTAATTCAAAATAAGATAAAAAGAAAAAAATTAAATTAATAAATATCGCGTAAAAAATTAAAGTCCAAAACCATGGATATGGAGGAAAATTCTGTAAGTAATAGTTTAATAATCATTAAAATAAACTTTTCTTTTTATGCCGTTATAATGTGTCAGCTGTTCTCAATGTGATTAAATTTTACGTTTGAAAATTTAACAATCGTTTTCATTTATTAATAACAACTAAACTACTTTGCAACTTAATAGTTTTTTTCTTTTTAAATATAAATTAAATGATTTTGAATTCATTGAAAATATTCAATCTCTGTGAGTGTTACGTCACTCTGTTCTTCCGGTATTTCATCCATTGTATTATTTTTTTTTCTTTCTATTATTTCGAGAGACTTCTAAGCTTCTAACTACAAAATCGAACATTTTTTTTCTATATTTTTGAATAATTTAATTTTGTTTTCGCATGTATCCATGATATGACTGCAATTGAGCTAAAGTACATAAGTAATACGAAAGCGATACACTTTTTTTCTCTCTCACATCAATTTCATCGATATTCCACATACTTATTTCAGTTTGAATTTGAAGTTAAAGCTTGGTTAAAACAATTAATCTCATACTTATAACTCAAAAAAGGTTTCCCATATTGTTTGAAATTGATCACAAAACTTAATTTATCAAAATCAAGAAATTTTCAATATCGATTCCATATCCAAATTTCTAATTTTAATAATTCAATTATTAAATGAAAAAAAATTGAATTTTTGTATTTAAATTATTTTCTCAGAAAATTAGGAGTTTTTTTTTTATTTTTAAAAAATACGAAACATGAAAAAATTGGTTAAAAAATTGGGCCAATTTGTTCATGTTTTCGTATTTCTTGAACTCTTTGCTCACTTGTTGTCAATTTTATATTCGCCTCTCGTTCTTTTTTCACAATTTTTCAAGTCAACTTCCTAGAAACTTGTGAGGAGTATGGGCATTACAAGAGATATTTGCAGCTGTAAATAAAATATATTTACGTAAAACTCTATCCAGTGCTAATGTCGTTCTAGCCATTTTAGCTCTTACCTATTCAATTGTCGTCGTTGTTTTGAATTCATTTTTTGAAGGTTTCCTGTTACCATATTATTACTATTATTGATTGACTCAGATATAGATTCTTCTTCTTCGTCATTGTTCTCCTCAGGGCTAAATAAAAGGTTATTTTTTATGTGTATTCCACAAAAATATTCATTCTGAAATATGATATAGGATCTCGTTACACAGTTTTCTCAGAAACTTTAACATTTCTCGCAACTCTTTGATTATTTGGACTCGCTGATTGATTAGTGTTAGATCTTGTATTGTTTTTCGTACCCGCATCGTAATTATTCAATAACTTCTTCATTAATAGTTGAACTTGGTTTTCAGATGTTTTCCTTTTAAATCAAATTTTATTGCACCATATTCAATATTATTTTTGAGATTTACCTAATTCTCATTTAGTTTTGAAACATGCTGAGTTACACGCATAGGAATAAACTACATTCTCACAGTCATTAAGTATCTCGAATAAGTCTTGCACTTTAAGACGGTTTATCCTCTTCTGACGTCTATGGGTCGAAAATATGGTACCGGGGAACCACTAGATCTCATTCATTAAGTTAATATCTATTTTTTTGAACTATATTAAAGGTGAAAGAGATCGATTATAACTTGCTTCAGCAAAAATATTATAGCATCGTCAAGGCTCTTTCGTATATCAAAAATAATCCGTCCAATGAAATATCTTCGATTAAGCGTATTGAGTTCAGCCTGCCAATGTAAGGCCGGTTTCCTGTTCACGTGAAATGAACTTTTTCATACAAAAATGACCTAGCGAAATGAGATAGTGAAAAAATGATTCCACAAATTTCATTTCACGCGAATAGGAAACTCATTTCACGAGCGAAATATTTCCAGTTTATTTTCCAGCCTCCATATTTTTTTCAATAATGTTATAAGTTTAAATAATTGTTCTACTTAATAAATAGAACGGATTTTCTTCGGACGGACGATCGACGGAATCACGAGAAAATTTTGAAAATAAACTTGCAGGTGATCGCAAGAAAAGGTTTGAATACTTACTTAAGCAAACGGAAATTTTCTCACATTTCATTTCAAACTCACCGAAGAAAGAGAAGTCGTCAAAGGTTAAAAAAAATGCAAAGGCAACAGGTGATGGTGACGTTAGGTAAGGATGTATTTTGTAAAAACCAAATTTTCAAACAAATTTATTATCATCAGTCCTCACGTTATACGCTTATATGTTTTAGAAATCGTGGTCACCAAACTGAATATGACGATGATGAAGAAATGCTTGCTGAAGAAATTACATCAGATAGTAAAGCCTTGTTTCGTTTTGAAGAATCACCGAACTATATAAAAGGTGGCATAATGCGAGATTATCAGATTCGGGGTTTAAATTGGATGATTTTGTTGTATAAAAATGGAATAAATGGCATACTTGCGGATGAAATGGGTCTCGGTAAAACGTTACAAACAATTTCATTTATTGGATATTTGAAACACTTTGAGTAAGTGATCTTAAATTAAAAATATAAATCAAACCATTTTTGATAATGAATTATTTTTTTTTTCGGTTTTATGTAGAAAAAAATCTGGTCCGCATATTGTGATTGTGCCTAAATCAACATTACAAAACTGGATCATTGAATTTTCAAAATGGTGTCCAACTATACGAACTGTTTGTTTAATTGGTGATCAAGATAGTCGTAAGAATATAATTCGTGATGTTTTAATGCATAAAGGATGGGATGTTTGTGTAACAACATATGAAATGTGTATTATTGAAAAATCCACATTTAAGAAATTCAATTGGCGATATTTGGTAATCGATGAAGCACATCGCATTAAAAATGAAAAATCGAAATTGTCAGAGGTTTTGCGTGAATTTAAAACAGCGAATCGTCTTCTATTGACCGGTACCCCGTTACAAAATAATTTACATGAGCTGTGGGCTTTATTAAATTTCCTATTGCCCGACGTATTTAATAGTTCGGAGGATTTCGATTTATGGTTTAATACAAATGAATGTTTAGGTGATGTGAGTTTAGTGCAACGTTTGCATGTTGTACTTAAACCATTTTTATTGCGTCGCTTGAAATCGGAAGTGGAGAAAAGTCTTAAGCCGAAGAAAGAATCGAAAATTTTTATCGGATTGTCAAAACTACAACGTGAATGGTACACAAACATATTAATGAAAGACATTGAAGTTATTAATACTATGGGTGAAAAGACAAAAGTTAGGCTTCAAAATATTTTAATGCAATTGCGGAAATGTACAAACCATCCATATTTGTTTAACGGTGCTGAGCCTGGTCCTCCATATACAACTGATGAGCACCTAGTGAATAACTGTGGAAAAATGATTATTCTTGATAAGCTGTTACCAAAACTACAGGCACAGGGTTCTCGTGTGTTGCTATTCAGTCAGATGACCCGTATGCTCGATATTTTAGAAGATTATTGCATGTGGCGCAATTATGAATATTGTCGTCTTGATGGTAAAACACCATATGAGGCACGGAACCAATACATTTCGGATTATAATGCCGAAAACAGTTCAAAATTTATTTTTATGTTATCGACCAGAGCTGGTGGTTTGGGTAAGCTTTTAGTATCTGTTTGTTTTTGATAGATAATTTTATTTTTTTTGTACTAATTTATTATCCTTAACAATATGCGTATAGGTATTAATTTGGCAACAGCCGACGTTGTTATCATTTATGATTCTGATTGGAATCCCCAAATGGATTTGCAAGCAATGGATCGTGCACATCGTATTGGTCAAAAAAAACAAGTCCGCGTATTCAGATTGATTACTGAAAACACAGTTGAGGAAAAAATTATTGAACGAGCAGAAATTAAATTGCGTTTAGATAAAATGGTTATTCAGCAAGGAAAAATAGTCGATAACAAAACTACACTGAAAAGTGATGAGATGTTAAATATGATTCGTTTTGGGGCAAAGCATATTATTTCATCAACTGATTCCGATATTATCGAGGCAGACATTGATGCCATTTTACAAAAAGGTGAAGAAAAAACGGCTGAACAAAAACTTAAACTGGACGGATTGGGTGAAAGTTCTTTGCGTAATTTCACAATGGACAGTCTACCAACCGGTGGAAGTCAAAGCATCTATCAGTTTGAAGGTGAAGACTTTCGTAAAAGAAATAAAATGGAAATAGTTAACGATTGGATTGAACTACCAAAGCGAAATGCAAGACTTGCGGCTGTTCGAAACTTTCAAAGCGATTTATTTGAACCAACATCGTCAAAATTACCGAAATTACCGAAACGACCAAAGCAACCGAACCTTCCAGATTTTCAATTTTTTCCTATACGTTTATTTGATCTACTTCAGCAGGAAATGAATGTTTACCATAAATCAATAAAATATAAAGTGCCAATTAATAATGAATCTAGTTCAGAATCAATGAAATATCAACTTGAGAAACAAAGGAAAATCGATAAAGCCGAAGTATTAACTGAAAAAGAATTGCAGGAAAAGGATTTGTTATTAAGCCAAGGTTTTACCAATTGGACTAGAGATGATTTTAAGAAATTCGTTAAAGGAAATACCATGTATGGAAGACGCGACATTGATAATATTGTTAAAATTGTTGACAGTAAATCTTTTGAAGAGGTGGTTGATTATAGCATCGTATTTTGGAATCGTTGTCATGAATTGAAAGCCTGTAAGCGAATAATAAGAAATGTTGAAAAAGTTGAAACAGAAATTGAACAAACTGCTTTTTACAAGACAGCATTGGATGCAAAGGTGAATAAAATTTGTTCCCAAGAATTAATCATTATAACTTTTAAAACGATTTTTTATTTATTAATTAATTTTTCAAAAATATAGATGTCGCGCTATAGAGCACCATTGCATGATTTGAAGTTATCATACAGTCATCAAGGGAAAAAAGACATAAAATTCGGAGAAGATGACGATCGTTTCATAATTTGTATGCTTCATAAGTTTGGTGTGGATAATCCAAATGCATATGAAAATATTCAAGATGCCATAAGGTCTGTCTAACATTACAGTATTTTACTTAATTTCATTGCTTGTATGTAAATAAATTTTTTTTCTGTCATGTAATTAGAACATCACCAAAAACTTGTTTTAATTGGGCCTTAAGATCACGAACTTGCTTTGAATTGGAGCTGCGCTGTAAGAAATTGCTGAAATTTATCGTAATGGAAGAAAAAGATCTAATTCCGAAGGTTTTGTCAAACGGACATGATGCCCTTGATGCAGATAAAGAGAATCTAACGAACGACCATAAGTCTGATGTACATGTGCCGAAAAAAAGAGTATTAGGAAATGGGCAAGATTCTGATGTACTTACACCAGCGAAAAGGAAAATAAAAGAAATATCAAATTATAGTAGTTCGATGAATGTAAACTAGATTAGCCCGTAAAAAAAAACCATCTAGTTCATTTTTTATAGTTAAAACAATCGTTTGAAACGTGAATAAATAATGTAATATATGTACATTTTTAAATTATCATTGATTAACAAAAAAATGAATTATATTTTTGATCACACTTTAATTATTTTACTTTAAGTTTTCACTTTTAATATATATATAAATCTAATTTAGTTTAAATAACTGTCTTTTAAAAATCTCTTAATGCCTTCATGCTACGTACCAAAGAGATTGATTACACCGTCCAACAATTTTGAAAAAAATTGTTGGGATTCGGATGCCACTAGCACAGTCTGATAGCTTTTTTTTTTATACGATTTAATGGTAAAAACCGTTTTAATTTTTAATTTTCTAGTGGCCTCAGAGAGAATTTCATACAAGCATTTGTTTCCAAGATAATTAACAGATCGAATATACATTCTCTGTTTGAAATGAAATAAGTTCACCTGATTGGCTGAAAAATATCACAATATGGTTGTGTTCACTGTTTTATAGTTTTGACATTAATCACTCTTTCGCGCTTTTGAATAAGGGTGCCACCAAAACTAACAGTGTTAGTTGGTTTAGCCGTTAATTTTGTACTTGGAAAAGCAGGGAGCGTAATTCAATCTCTTTGCTACGTACGATCAGAAACGACAAATAAAACTTATGCCCAAAAAAGGTTGAACATGATGCTAAAAAAAAATTCAAAATGGAACTATTTTTGGTGTTGCTGGTTATGATTTTAGAGAATCGATTTAAAATCCACGCCAACTACCAGAATAATGAATAACCAATAAATTTAAATTTTATTTGCATAACCTAGTAACCATAATTGAATGATATTAACATTCTCTACATATACGTTATACCGAAATTGTGGTAACCATTGATTTGTTAAATCAATAAATTGTTAAAACGAAAATATTCTTTAGTCTAATAATTACAAAATCGAAATATATTCAACTTTTTATTACTGCTGACCATTACAATGTTTTTAACAGAAAATAGTAAAGAATTGGCTAACAAACTTAAACGCCAAGACGAACTCCGTAAAGAAATATGTAAACAAAAATGCTCAGATGAATTTATGGCGTCTACATCACGCAGAGGAATGTTTAAAGATGTTGTAAAATTGGTAAGTAAAGAAAAAAAATTCTATAGAATTTTGCTTGTAATTTTTTTCTGGGACCAATAAATTAAATGTTTAGCAAAAAAAAAATTATTGCATTCAGTAATAATAAATACTTATTTTGTTTTGTATAAAGAAAAAGAATTTTAATGTTTACATGATAGCTCCTCTACGGCTATGCAAAGGCAGATGCATATCCATATTCCATATATATTATTATTAGAAGATTAAGTTTTAAACTTCCGAGTTGCTTGTTGCTTATTTAATTTCCCGTCGCGAGAAAATACTGCATGTTAAATAACAGCTTGACTGTAGTGCGGGAACAGCTTGCTGAATTCAATTTTTCAGTTTCTTTTACCCAAAATCGAAAAATGGTTTTGAATTTTTTGAAATATCTAACTTTTAACTTACAACTAAAAGTATTTATAAAAATTTGAACGCGGTGGGTCTCCTCTATTCATGTAAAAGTTATGTCTTTTTAAAGTTTATTGTATTTTTTTCGATATTTGTTAAAATTCCACTTCGTACTAATTTTTTTTATCAGTCCAAAACTATTTATAGAAGGTTCAAAAGCTGAAAAATCCAAATCCCCACTGTTTCCGCCTGAACGTTAAATAGCAGCCCTTTTTTTCTGTACTGAGCACGACTAATATACTTCTTGCCTTAGTTATTTTATATTTTACGTTGATTATAATTTTTTGCACAGGTTAATTCTGCTAAGGAACAACAAGAAAACGACTTGAATAGAAAAAGAGAACGGTATTTAATTATACCAATTATGCTTACATGATATTTATTGAAATGTCATCTCTGTTTCGCGAAATTAATTATATCGAATTCTTTTTAATTAATTAGATTACGGGATCTTCTATCTCATACAGAAGAATCCCTAGATCAAGAACTTCAGGAAAAGTTTCACACGCAATACGAACAGGATATGAAAAAGCGCGAAGAATATCTTTTGGCTCACAAACGTGAACGTGAACGACAGCGATTAGAATTTGTTGAACAAAGAAAAATTCAACAGTATTTGTACGGTTATTTATAATAAATGAAAATAGTTTTAACATATATTCATATAATTGTACTAACTTTCTTTACATCAGGATTAACTGTGATGAGATTCGTCCTCATTTTCGTAAAAAGCTACTGGAAAATAGTAAATTTTGTCAATTAGCACAAATTGAAGAGAAAAGAAAGTTACAGGAAATTAAGAAAGATGAAGATAAAATGTGGTGTGAAATTACAAACAGAATGGGTGATGATAAAGTTAGTGAATAGAAAAAAGAAAAAAAACATGGAAGAAATATTTAAAACTAATGATTTATTTTCAATATTGATAAAGCTTCTCAGAGAAAAAATGGAGGAATCTATAAGGAATGCGCGTAAGAATTCTATAAAACAATTAAATGAGCAAATGGTTAAAAGTGGTGCATCGAAGGAAAACAAAGATGAGCAAATACGTGAAGAGAAACGACTAAATGATTTGAAATTAGAAGAATTTAATGAATATACCCGTAAAAAGACTATAGAAGATTTTGAAAAGCGAAAAGATTTAGCAGCATTTTTACAAGTAGTTACCTATTAATAAATAAAATAATTTCCGATTAATGCATTAATTATCTTCAATAATTCTATACATCATAAAAGAAACAACAAAATGAAACCAAAATATTAGAACAGCAACGAACTGCTAATGCGTTACAATATGGAAAAATGATTGCTATTATTGCACAAGATGAATTAGCAAGGGAGGAGGCACAAGAATTACTCGAAAAAGTATTTTTTTTTTAATGAGTTAAATGATTTTTGTTTTGGTTTTCATTTTTTAAATTAACAAAACTGCTTTCCAAGTTCACAATTTCTCACTATTTTAAATGAAATTAAATAATGTTTATCATAATAATATCTATTTAATTTAGTAAATGAAAGTCGAGAATTTGTTAATGATAATTGAATGGTTTCAATTGTTATACATCATTAATCATTAATATATAATAAAATTCCAGCAAATATTAAAAGAAGAGACGTATCGATATCTGGAATATTTAAAAAATTTAGATAAAGATAGTACTGAAGCAGAAAAAGAAAAAGTTTTTAATATTTATCGGGAAAAAATTGAAATGGACGCTTTTATAAAACGCCAAGAGCTAGACACAAAGAAAAAATTATTAAACCAGGTATAATAAGCATATTCCCTTTCAAAATTCATTAATTATAATTGTAAGAGTTTGCTTATAAATGATAAGGCAACATATGCCGAACAATGTAGACAAATTGCTGAACATCGTCAGAAAAAAATTGATGAAGGTATTGAACTATTTGAGGAGGCTATGGAAATACAAAGAATTCACTTTATAAATGTAGAACTGGAACGAGCAGCAGCCGCAAGAAGACGTCAAAAGCAATTACAATTCGGTGAAGAACTTTTACAACAAGTTGAACACGAGACTATGTTAAAGGTAAATCTTTATTATAATGTCAAAATCACGCTACTGCGATGAGTATTATATTTCTTAGTTGCAATTATATTCGGTAAATTTAAAATTGATATTCTATTACATATATAGAAGTTTCAAAATAATTAAGAGACTGATAAGCTCTTCACACATTACACTTTACTATGTTTTATTCAGCACACACTCATTCTCATACATTTCAGTATCTTAATTAATTGAAATGTCTCTATCTATATGTGATTGTATAAAAGAAAAATATAGTGCGCGCTATTTGGGACAGATTTGATATAAATATGTAATTTGAGTGGCCATTATTTATGGAAAACCATATACAGTATAGTCTGTCTAAGTGGAGCCCTCCTATAAGTGAATCACAAAAAAAGTTTTTTTTTTTAAATGTGCTGGAAAATGTCTGAAACATATAGCGCATATGAAAA
>JAABKK020007493.1:0-25176 GCA_011634745.2 Catotricha subobsoleta
AGTTTTCCATTTTTGACTCATCGTCAAAAACCATAGGGGGGACCCTTGGATGAAAAAAAATAAAATGTTGATTTTTTTCAAAATTTCATAAATTCCGTTTTTCTTTCCAAAGTTTCATAAGAGAGGACCTAACAATTTATGATTCGTGTAGAAAACTTAAAATATCGGCAAAATATCAACATTTTTCATTTTTCATCAAAGGGTCCCCTCTCATGAAACTTTGGAAAGAAAACCGGAGTTTATGAAATTTTGAAAAAAATCAGCTTTGCAATTCAGCTGAAACAGTCTTTGTTTGTCCTCCAGTACCTTATAGAAACATTGAAACTTCTGCCGCCTAGTGAGCATGCACATGACACATAGAAATTATCCTAAACTTACTCTAAAGTGAACTAAAATCATTGCTCGAAGACACCTATCTAATGTAGATGGACGGTAAATATTAAGGTAGTTAAATAAAGCTATTTAATTTAAGTACCAACTTTAAAATCTAATATACACCTAGCACTTATTACTTTTTATACTTATTACATTTTTAAGAAAAAATTATTTGCATTTTTTCTTAACTAAAATCAAACCAAAGAAATTATATCATGATTAAAAAAGAAATACTTTAAAGATTTACTTATTTAGTCTCAACCCTAATGGGTTAATTTTGTATGCCTACAAGAAAAAAAAAACGTAAATCGTCTTTATTTTGATGTCATTTTAATATTCACCACAAATTTCACCGTGGCAAGTTGGCAAGCTATACTAAGGCTCGCGCGCCACCCTATTTATCGGCGGCTTGAATTTGTACGAGCGATTTCAATTTTATGTGTCACATTTATTTTATTCTACGAAAGCGTCGTATATTTTGTTATTAGAAGAATTTATTGTTCTTATTAAATTTTAGCTTAAATAGGAAATTGTAAAGAGTGAGTAAATAACTAATAGTAAGTTACGTTTAAAAATAATAATTATAATAATTAGCTGATTAGGTTTTGTGTAAATTGATGTTGAAACAAATAAAGTGCCTCCTAAAAATATCATTAAGCAATAGTTGTGGCGCGTCACTTTTATATATGTATAATGTATATATTTTCTACTTCAGAAATAAAAATGATGTGGCCCCGGTAGTTGACCTAGATCGAAAAATTGGTTATTGTTATTTCAATATATATTTAAAAGAAAGTTTATAATAAATAAATTCATTTAAAAATTATTTATAATTTAGAATAATGTATTTGATTAATAACTTTTATTTTATCAATTGTGGTTTTGAGGTTATGTACTAAAAAAATAATTCTTGCTTCTCGTCCATATATCAATTTTGTTATCATCATTTCGCACTTCCTACTACATAGATAACCAATTAAATTGTAAATGCATTAAAATGAAAATAAATTGTTTATTTTTTTTTTTAGTATATTGAAGAAATAGCAATGGCAGACTCTGATGATGAATATGATCGTAAAAGACGTGATAAATTCCGTGGTGAACGCAGCTCGGGTGATAATTATCGATCTGATAGAAGAGATGATCGTTCACGGGGACGTGATGATTGGCCAGAAAGGTAAATATTTCTCTACTATTCTCCCATTATTATACATATTTTTTCTTAATAAAACATTAATTACATTTTTTTTATTTTATTATTTATTTACAGAGGACGCACGCGACCAGATTACCGAGAATATCGACCTCGCGATCGATTTTCACCAGATCGCGGTGGTGGTGGTCCACCTGTGAAACGTATGCGCGGTGATTGGGGTGGTGATGAAGGTCGACCCCGTTATGGTGGTAAATTACGATTAGGCAATAAAACAATTTTTTACCATTTTATTAAAAAAAAAAAACAATTTTAGTTTAATTGCAAATAATAATCTAATCCGTGATTAACCTTTTTTATACTTTATATTAATATTCGATATTTCGATTTAATAAGTATTTTCAATTACATATTTTGTTTCAAATTTTGATCTGTTCATAGTTTCTCATTTGCATTAAATTTGATATAAGTTGTCATTTAAATATAATAATTAATTATTTTAATTATTTTTATAGGTCACGATGGTTACGGAGGTGGATATGGTGGTGGAGGATGGGGTGGCGGGCATGATCATTATCCACCTCATGGTCAGCATGGTGGTTTTCCGCATGCACCTGGTGGTGGAGGAATTCATGGACGGTAATATTATATATTATATATTCATTCTGAAATTCATGATAATTTGGAAAAATATCCAAACGAAATCTGACCATCAAAAATATTTATAACAAAATCTCAGTTAAAGTAAAATCTAAACTTCTATAAAAACCACTGTACAGATTGGGAGGGGATCAACTACCAAATCCAGATCTTCAAACGCAACCTGCCATGTTAACACTTAAGCAATTTCTAGCCACACAAGATGATTCAATATCTGATTCGGATGCGATTGCAAAATACGGTGAATATAAATTGGAATTTAAGCGGCAGCAATTGAATGAATTTTTTGTTGCACATAAAGACGAGGAGTGGTAAGTTAATAAATTTTAAAGAAAAATTAAAAACTATATAACAGAAAAATAGGTTAAATTCTGATTTGTGACTACTTTAAGTGAGTTTCACAGTACCATGGGCATGGGTTTGCCACATATAACAAATATGTGACTAATAAAATGAAGACCAATTCTTAACATATTATTTAGTAACAAACAACTAAAAAAAAAAAAAAACTAAATTTGTAAGATTTTAATTTTAATTAAATAACTTTTTTTTCAACAGCTTCTCTAGTTTGCGTCATAATATTAATACATTTAATCCGTCGCGATTCTATTTTTACCTCGTTACAGTGTAATCCGTATATGAAAATTAATTACGTTCAAAACCGAACATTTTGTTGGAAATATTTAATTTAATTTTTATTTTTTTTTTTATTTTAAAACGATAATTTTAAATCATTTAAGTCGCGTTTCAACTTCAATAATATTAATATTGAATTAATAAAATGTAAAAGAAGATTATTCAAAATAATAAAAGAAAAATAAAAAATAAAAAATAAATTTATATATTCGAAACACAAATAGACAAAAATGAAAATATCATTTGGCGAGCAATGCCAAATAGTTATTTTTTATTAATTAAATTAAAAAATCCGTAGAAATGTTTAAAAAAATAATGGAAGAGGTAAGAATCCAAACACTTCTTTTATTAAAAAAACCAAAAAAAAAAAAAAAACAAACAAATTTAAATAAAAAATGAAAATTATTTGACTTTTTTAATAAATTCTTTTTTTGGTTCAATTAATAAACTTTTAGAATATGTATTTTGAAAATTTGGTAATATTAGCAGTGTTTTTGTGCGAGAAAGCATTTAGTTGTGTTGAATTTTAACTATTTAGGTTGAATGCTACCTTTGATGGTTATTGATAATTTAATTAATTAATTTACCAAAATATTAAAGAAAAAAAAAATTGCTTTGAAAATTAGATTTCTTTTTAACCTTTAACCACTTGAATATAATGAAAATTTCTCAAGTTTATTTTCTCTGATAAATCCATGGAAAATGCTTCCATTTCCAACATTGAAATTTAATTATATCATATTTCTTAGATTAAATTACGTTATAAATACTTTAGCACGGTGAAATTGAACCTGAGTTCCATATGTCTTGTTTCTTATTTTTGAGTTTATTTCGCAAATAATCAATTTTTATAAATAGTGAGCTTGCATTTCAACATTTCATCAAAATTCAAATTCAATATCTAATGAATAACATCATTCTAAATTGAATTCGGTCCATGTTTTATATTCTAAACATTATAATATTTCGAATAGTGCCAATTTGTTAAAATGTGGAGTTTTCATATTTATTGTTAAATCATAAGTTCTTATATTTTCATGAATAGTTTCAATATAGGAAATTTTAATTGAATTAAGTACTTGGTTATTTTATCATAACAAGAAATAAAAAAAAAACTTTAATCCCTGGTTTATTTAAAAAAATGATGTATGATCACTAATTCACAATTGTATTTTTTTTCTTCTACTTTCATTTCTCAAACAAAAATAGGTTCAAAATCAAATATCACCCAGAAGACTCCTGTAAACGTAAAGAGGAGCAATTGGATTTTCTTAAGGTAATTTTAATTTGTGATATTTTTTCTCTTATTATAATTAAATATTTTAAATATGAACAAAACACTTTATTTTTGTTCCACAGAATCGAGCAACTGTATTCACTGAAGTTCTTGATGTCGGCCTAGTAACAAGTGTAAATGTTGATACAACACAGACCGATAAGCTTCTGCGTCTTCTCGACACGGTTGTTATAAAGCTTGAAGGCGGAACAGAAGAGGATTTAAAAATTCTTGACGAAAGACCTGTTGAGTATAAACCACTGGAAATTATGAAAGAAGCGGTTTTACCAGCACCACTACCAGAAGCTAAATTACCTGACAATCATGTTATCAATAGTAATACTGATGGTGCAGGTGACGAAGGAAATTGGGACGATGATGTTATTTGTACAGATGCGGAACCAGAGAAAAAAAATGATGTGAAAAAAGATGAAGATATTCCATTAGATACTGATGCTGATGTTGTGCCACCGATTGATACAAATAACGAGAAGCCAACACCCGACAAAAATAATAAGAAACGCAAACGAACCACATCTGGTTCTAGCAGTTCATCATCAAGTTCTAGCGATTCTAGTAATGATGATTACGAAGACGATGACGATGATGAAAAAAAGGAAAAATCTGGCGAACGTGACGGAAATGCTTTGACAAAAATTGTGACTGCTGAAGATGAACCACAAATTTTACATGCTGATGAAGATGTAGTAATGAAAGTAGAAGAAAAAGAAATCAAGAACAATGATGATACCGAAAAGTCTGATGAAAAACCAAAATCAGTTGAAGTTGATGAAGACGATAAAGAAGAAAAAGAGGACGGTGAAGAGGAGGAAAATGAGCATGATGAAGAAGGAAAAAAAGAGGAAAAAGATGATAATACAGAGACCATTGATTTAGACAAAGAAAGTGATTCTAAAGGCGAAGCAGATGAAAAGACTGGTCCTCGTGCCTTGCATCGTACCAGTTCAATATTTTTACGTAATTTAGCACCCACAATTACGAAAGGTGAAGTTGAAGCAATGTGTAAACGTTATAATGGATTTTTGCGTGTTGCTATTGCTGATCCGTTAGTTGAGCGTCGTTGGTTTCGTCGTGGCTGGGTTACATTCAAGCGTGACATTAATATTAAAGAGATTTGTTGGAATCTAAATAATATCCGTCTTCGAGATTGTGAGCTTGGTGCAATTGTTAATCGAGATTTAAGTCGTCGTGTTCGACCAGTTAATGGTATTACCGCACACAAAGCAATTGTTCGTAGTGACATTAAACTATGTGCTAAAATAGCACATAACTTAGATGTTAAAGCCGGCTTGTGGATTGAAAACGATAAAGACAAATCTGAAAATGGCAATCAAACATCATTTGGTTTGAACTCAAATAATCCAGTTTTACAAAATATCACTGATTATCTGATAGAAGAAGCGTCAGCCGAAGAAGATGAACTCTTAGGTTTATCAAATAATGAAAATAAAGACAATGAAGGCGAATTACTTGAGCGTGATCCAATTTTAATAAATGTTTTAGATAAACTTATTCTTTATTTGCGCATTGTTCATTCGGTTGACTTTTACAATCACTGTGAATATCCGTATGAAGATGAAATGCCAAATCGTTGTGGTATCATTCATGCACGTGGACCAGCACCACAAAATAAAGTTTCAAATAATGAAGTACAAGATTATATTCGAAATTTTGAAGGAAAAATGTCATCATTTTTGGCCAAAAGTGTTGTTATCGAAGAATATGAATTAAAAAAAATCGGTTGCAAGGATACAGATGCCGAAATTGAAAAATTTGTTCAAGCAAATACACAGGAATTGGCTAAAGATAAATGGTTGTGTCCATTGTCTGGAAAAAAATTTAAAGGACCAGAATTTATTCGAAAACATATTTTTAATAAGCATGCTGAAAAAGTCGATGAAGTCAAGAAGGAAGTCGAATATTTTAATAATTATTTGAAAGATCCAAAAAGGCCACAACTACCAGAACATCCTGGTAATACGAAGAAAATTCCACAAGAAGCACAGCCGCCACAAGGGTTAGTTAGATGCAAATTTTAATTTAATTTAATTTAATTTTAAATGTGAGTAAGAATATAGAAAAAAATATTTTTGTTTGCAGCTTTCGTCCTGGATATCCTGGACCAGGATACGCTCCACCGTATGCATATGCTGCGCCAATGGTAGCACCAATTAGACCCCGTGGTGGATTTGGTGGCCGAAGGTAAATTTCTTATCTTTATTTTTCTTTTTTTTGTAAAACGTTTTTTGGTTTTGGTCTATGTCTAACAGAGATTTCTATTTGCGGTAAATGTATAAAGATTTATACACATTTACACGTACAGTACACATTCACTGACGAAATTATAAAATTATAATAAACGCGTATTTTATATTTTCAGTGGCTATAAATGCGATAAGTATTCATTTTAATGAAATTTTTTTTTCTTTTTTTTTAAATCTTACTTATGTTCAGAGATAGGGCGATAGTGTTGATGATATCAACTGATATCAATTCCAGATGCTGATGCATTCTTTTCGAATAATTTTATCAAATTTATTTTTGAGGAAATGTGCGTATCTTGTAATTTAAACACATGTACATTTCACTGAACATAGAGACCAAATATATATATATTTTTTTTAATTTAATAATTTCATATGTGTACATAATTGAAATTGATAAATATTGACGTAAGATGCTGGACATGATGCTTAGTCGAAACAAAACATAAAAAACATGTGTACCTGCATTGAATTAGTCGATAAATATTGAGCAGAATGGCTTATTTTCTTCATTTTCTTTTTTTTTTTTTGTATTTAATTTTGCAGAGAATTGCCTGTGGAGCATCAACGACGCATTATTGGTTATCAAGATTTGGACGTATCCCCAACTGATTTTGAACATAATTTTTATCCATAAATTATTACATAGTTGATTTTCTCTTATTTTGGTACTTCAGTTTTTAAGTAAAAGTAATTTGAATTCAATTATAAATTATTTCTTATCTTGTGACAGTGTTTCTATGTCTCGATACGTGATATTTAAAAATGTAATTTAAGAGTGTTCAATACTTAAAAGGCGGTTGCGGTACCCGATTTTTCTCGGAGATGATTCAAAATTATGAAAATCCTTTGTAGATATATGAAGATACAATTTTTAGCTCGTGTATTTTCGGAGCCAAATTTTTATTTTTGGGTTTATTTAGGAAGATAAATAGTTTCAGTAGCCTCCGAGAAAAATCGGTTACCGCAAGCCGTTACTCATACTAATTATCTTCCTAAATAAAACCAAAAATAAAAATTTGGCTCCGAAAATACACGAGATAAATGGTGTATCTTCATACACCTGTAGGAGGATTTTGATAATTTTGAACCATCTCCGAGAAAAATTGGGTACTGTAAACCGCCTTTTAAGTATTGAACACTCTTAATGTAAATACTATTTAGCTTTTGTTAAGACGACAATAATTTTTCTAAAAATGTAATGTGGAAAATAACTAATGATAACCAATGATGAGTTAGAAACCCTGCGCTAGTTTAGATCCAATTTGAATTCCAATAAAAACAATGTATGGCCGTTAGAATTTACATTCAAATGTTACATGTATGGATTGATAGTGTCATTCAACTAAATAATTATTACTTTAATGAATATTGAGAAGTATAAAGAAATATGTTTTGTTTTTTTATGTTCAAGAAAAGAAAATAATAAATAAATAAATAAACAATTAAACTAAGTTTAAAAAATTAGAAACAATAGATAATCCTAAAGTTGTTTCGTTTAATCTTCCCTATATCGATTCATAATTCTTTTTTTTAACAAGTATCACCTTCAGTTCGTCGTTATACATATTAGCAACATCAGAATTAATAATAATAATATTTAATAAAATAAAAAAGTAATTAATATTTGCATTTATTTACTTTATTCATTTAATTATATTTCAATAAGGAACACACGAAAAACATTTTTCTATTTTTCTAATTTCAGGGGTGGTGGGGGTGGCGGTGGAGGTGAATATCGCCCAATCATCCACTACAGAGACTTGGATGCACCTCGTGAGCCAGATGACTTCTTGTAAATTTACAAATGAATTTAAAAGACAAAGAAAAAAATAATAAGTAACAAATTAATTAATTTGAAATAAATTAAATAAAAAAGAAATAATGTATTGGCTTTTTTTTTGCGTTGTTTTTTGTTTCATAAATACATTTTTTTTTTTAGTTTTTAATTTTATTCTTCAAATGTTGTTGTGATGTTATTTGCACTTGAGTTCGTTAAATCATAATTTAATGAGATAAATAGAGAGCTAAGGGAAAAAATATATTTTCAATCACTTAAGTAAAATGTGTAAGTAATTAAAAGCCTATAGTCCGACTGTGAAGTCGTGAACCAACGAATTTGGTTTTGTTTGCGTATTGTAACCTAAACACAATAGAAAAAAGGGAAAATATGTGTAGTAGATACTGCCATTTGAGTCACGACTTGACGGTCGACTTCTACATATGAACTAGATTGCAGCTTCATAGAGAAAAAGAAAATAATAATTAGAAAAACTTAATACTTTCATTAATTGAGATTTTTTGTGTTAATACATACATATAATATATGTTTACAATTACTTATTTCTACTAAAGCAAAATTGACTTACAGGACAGCTGAAAATAAAAAATACGAATGTGAAACCGAGCATATCGTTGATTTGACTTCAAAAATGGTTTTCCCACCTTTTGTTTATGTTATTGCAATATATGATCTTAAAAACATTTTGAGTTTAGGTCGATAATGGCGTGGCGACCTAAACTCAATGTTGTTAATGTCGTTTATTGCAATAATACTATATCAAAATGTGGGCTAACCATTCTTGATTTTAAGCCGACGATATTTTTATTGTTTAACTATAAATGTACATAATAGTTAATGCGAGAAAATTCGTTTTTCTATGATTGAATGTTGAAACGATTGTTTGTGATTTTTATTTTATTATCGAGAAGCCTACAGAATCTTGATTTTCAATAAACTACAATAATTTTATAAATTATTTGCATTTTCCAAATTTCCAAACAATATTTCTAGATTTTCTGCTGCTTTAACAAATAATTCAATCAATTTTTGACCTTGCGGTATATCAGCATTTAATGCCAATGCATCTTTTCCGCGTACCAAATATTCCCGTGCCATAAATAATACATCTGGATAAGATTTTATCATTGAAAAGTTACCACTACAGTTTTTGTCTCCGTCGCAATAACATCTTTTTCCTTTCTCCAATATAGTTAAATGTAATTCATACAATATAATACCGGTATATAATGACAATCGCATTGTGTTTGGATCAATTTGATCAACAATTTTTAATAAATTTTCACACATTTCATATTTTCTATTTAGCAAATCATCAGATAACTCATTCAATAAATAACCTTGTTGATGGCCATACATTTGTATTAATGTATGTTTTAAAGCAAACATATGATAGTGATTTTCATGCAATAGTTTTGATAATTTTTCAATTAATTCATCAATTTCTTTAATTGTAGCCGTTTTTCCGTTTACTGTTGACGATGTTAAAAGTTCATCAACTTCTTGTTCAATATTTAATAATAATACGTTAACTTGTTCATTTGAAATGCATACATCACAATGGTCACAGCACCAATCTTTTTTCATATCTAGCGGATCCTTTGGCAATAAAATTCCACTGCAATTTAATCCAATATCACCAATACATTTTAATGCACTCAAGTAGGTTTCTAATTCGGTTCGATCACAACATCTTTCACATTTACAGACAAAATATTTATTAGTCCACAAATGTTCTTGTCGCATTTGTGTACCCCATAACATATGCGTGTACATAATTGATAGATGCTCATCTTTTTTAATTGTCCGCCCGGCACACATTGTAATTTTATACTGACGATTTATGTCAAATGAATAGTAACAATTTGGTGTACACGAATGTTCCAAAATACATCCAGTTGGATAAAGTGCGCTTATTTCAAAGAAACCGTCGGTTCCAAGCCCAATATTTAATGCATTCACTTCAATTATACCACAAATACGATGTACGATGCTATCATCACGTTCTGGTAGAATAGTTTTTTGTAACTGTGTTTCGATATTATCCAGATTACTTAAAAAATTGGTTTTCAAATACGACACAATTCGGTCTTCGGCTTCACTAAAATAAAATTGAAAATAGTTTTAATTTAATTAATTGAAAAAAAAAAAAAAAAAAAAACTATAAATTTACGTATAATATTTTGTACCCTGGCGTTGTTCATCATGACTTTCAAGTTTCATAACTTCGTTCCATTTTTCAGGAAAACGCCATTGTAGCAAAAGACATCGCAAGGTTAACAAAGCATCACTTCGATAAAAATTTAAGTAAGATTTATGATCAACACATGCTGGTCCACGACGTGTACATAAAATTGAGCATTCCAGACCATGCAACTGAGGATCCGTTAATCCTTTGCATTCATTTGAACAGGCCGGCCAGTAGCATCTAAATTAATTAATATTTTAATGTGTTATTAGTACATATATTACTTGCTAAATGCCGCATTAAAAACAATTATGTAATACAATTAATTATTAATCGTAAACGAAGAAACTCACTGAACAATTTAATAAAAATCTTTTAATGAATTTTCTATTTCAAATTGTATAATTTAAATAATCTTACTTAGGACATGTCATTCCACCAATTCGGATTATCCGAAAGCATCCAACACATGGAAAAACTGGTGTATCTTTCTCACTATCATCTAAACACCATTTTGGACCAATTACTAATGGAGTTTCTACGAAAATTTTACTCTTCGCTGGAATATCACGTGTTGCAACCAGATAACGTCCCATTTCATTTGATTCTGCTATTTTAAATGGTCGACACAACAACTTATGAGTTTTCCAATCCTTTTTCTGATGTTCAACACAACAATATGACACAGTTTTACAAGCAGTACACTTATATGGTGCTGATATTCCACAAATTGCACAATTTCCTTCAAGTTCCATTATAAACTTTTTTTTATTTTTAATTCAAGAGTTTTTCTTTAAAAGTTTTTTTTTGAAAATCTGTTATTGTTTTCAAATCGAAGCACATAAAATTACTATTCCACAAGACGAGTTTAAAATTTACTGCCTCACAACGTAATTTATGATAAATTAATAATTTTTTCAATATGCCGCAGAAAAACAGTTACGTATTGACCTAAAAATATGTGATAATTTTGTCGTCGTCGTTTTCGATATTTACAAAAAAATAAATATAAGTTTATATTTTATTTTTATGTTTTACAGATCAATCGTAAATGTGTGAACATAACAAAGAATCATGCTGCGTACTTATAGAGACGCAATGTTCCTCATTTATAATTAAACGCGAGCAGGAAAACCGACTTCTATTACTTAGTCGAGTCTTATACCTTTCTTATTTACAAAAATATTTCTATTTTTAATCGTTGCTACAGCCGATCCCTTACCTCTTAGTTTTTTTTATGTTTGCCGTTTAAATACTAGTTTAAGTGCCAACAACAACAACAACAACTAAGTATAATAACTACAACAATTTATTAACATTACTGTGCACTCTAAAATATACATTAAATTAAGTACCATCCAGAAATGAAACCGATGGAAATTTGCCAATTTTGGTGTGCCTATATATTCTACAGTAAATTAGATAATTATATTTCCTTTTTAACAATTTAATGATGTATTATGAATTTATGATTTATGATCGGAAAATTATGCGTTTATTGGATAAGTTAATATAATCAACTTTATAGTATACCTGTAAAAATTTGCAAAAACTCAAAATAAAAAGGCTCACATCACGTATAACTAATATTCCATGTAATTATACTATGTAAAATGCAATCACAAAACTTATTAGAGGAAATCTCTCACGTCTTTGCGCCAAACATATGCAAATACGTACTTCTAAGGAATAAAAAAAAAATCAAAATTATTCATCTTATAAAACATTTAAAATATTTTCCGAATAGATCATGTTTTACAAACATTTTCCATTAGATGTCCGTAGTCTGTTGTCTGTTAATGTGTTTTATTTGTGATTAAAATTAGATTAGTTTTGACAATTTTCCACGTTGGGACATTTTTCTAAAGAACTATTGAATCGAATTGGCTGAAATTAAAACGGTAGTTCCTGGGATAGCTTTTAATATTACGACTGGCGGGGTTTTAATGTTAAGACTTCAGATTCCTGAAAAATTAACCGTAGGGTGGACTTTTTATTTTTAAATCACACATACAGATTTTGCTTTTGTTTTTTTTATTAGACTTTTTTTGTACGCGGTTAACTTTTGTTCCAGAAGTCGTAAAAAAAACTCCAGTGATTGCAATGGTATTACCTTCTACTATAATAAACAATAGCCTTTTAGAATATTCTACTTCTGGCCTGGTCACAAGATCGTCAGAAGTTTTTTTTTGTTTTTGTTTAAATATAAAAAAATGTAATGTACGATGGGCACACAATAACATGATTTGCAATTGATGTGCAAACATGCGAACAAACAAACCCATCGATTTTCTTTTCATTTTTGCGGTCACCCATCCAAGTACTTATCCGATCCTTTGCAACTTAACTTCAATGATTGTTTTCCTGCTTCGTTATGCATTTGCTTAATGGCGCAATATGAAACATGGGTTCGAATTTGTATAATACCTAACTTTTTTTTATTTTAAATTATTAAACTATTATAAAAAAAAATAAAATATATATATATAAATAAAAAAAAAAACCAGCTGCCAATGGATTGGTACAGTACTTACTTCATTTTTGTCAGAGAAAAAAAAGGTAGGTATTAAACAAATTCGAACACTCGTTTCGTATTGCGCCATAGCAAATGCATAGCGAAGCAGGAAAGAAATTATTAAAGTTAAGTTGCAAAGGATCGGCTTAGTACTTGGATGGGTGACCGCAAAAATGAAAAAAAAAATCGATGGGTTTGTCACATATTTGCACATCAATTGCAAATCATGTTTATGTGCCATCGTAGATTACATTTTTTTTATATATTAAAAACCAAAAAAACTTCTGACGATCTTGTGATCAGGCCAAAAGTAGAATATTCCAAAAGACTATTAATTATTAAAGTAGAAAGTAATACAATTTCAAATCACTAGAGTTTTTTTACGGCTTCTGGATCAAAAGTTATCCGCATAAAAAAACATCTATAAAAATAAATTGACTTGTTAAAAAAAGGGGGCAATACCGCCCGAAAAAAAGGAGGTATAAAAAACCTTTTTCAACTGCGCATAAAAAAAAACAAAAAAACTATTGCGAAAACCACACTTGATTTTTTATTTTCAAAAAAAAAATGAAGTAAAAAACCAAAGCCATATCTATATATTCGATTTAAAAAAAAAAAGAAGTCCACCCCACGGTCATTTTTTCACGAACCTGAAGTCTACAATGAATACACCAGTCGTGATATTACAAACTATCCCAGAAACTACCGTTTCAGTTTCAGATAACTCGGTTTAATAGTTCTAAAACATGAAGAAAAAAAACCCTTTCCGTGAACATAGCCAAAACAAATCTAATTTAAATCATAAAAGCAAAAATGACGTATAATAAGCAATGAAATGATCTGTGTGTAATCCTCTCAATTTCATCAACCCAATACAGTAACAGCCACAATTCGAATATTATAAAACTATAAATTTGAATTTTAACGGGACACAAGAAACAGAAATACAACTGCTGCAAGCAATGAATAAAAAAAAACTAATTAAATAAAATAATCCATGCAAATCTAACCAAGAATATTTAAAGAATAGTATTTATTAAAGCTCTATTAACTATTACATCACAAACATTTTGTAAATTTCAGAAACTATACAATTATACATATGTACTTATATATTTATAGCTACTCGTGGTCGCTGCCTTTGCGGTCAGTATGTTTCAAATATTTTATTTACATATATTGTCTGTATGGAGCTGTAAATTTATAATGTCATATGGATTACCAAAAAAACAGAATTGTCATAATTATTTTTTGAAAATATGTTTAACCCTTAAGGTCCTGCTATAATGACCCTCGTATACGACGAAAACGATCATAACTACAGTCAAAATCATGCATGCCTCGTTTTATTTGCACCAAATGTAGTATCGCAACCACGGAGCAAATCGATTTGTAAACGATTTTGACTATGGTTAGGATCGTTTACGTCGTAATAGATAGTCAATGTAGCGATACCTTAAAAAAAAACCTCTAAGTAAATATTTGTATGCAAAATACAATTTTTCATTCGCGATCTGCAACAAAGGAGTCGCTACTAGTGCTTAAATTTTGAACTATACAATCAACCAATCAGAATGCATTTTCAGAATAAGCCATTTGACAGTTCACGACATCTCTTCTAAGGGTTTGACAGTTCTGATAACCTTTTTCTGCATAGAAACTGCTGCCGCCTAGATCGCGAATAGATAAAAAGATCGTATATATAAAGGACAACCCAAAACGGTCATATATAAGTAGTTTAAATTCATACAAGAACTGTTTGTGTTTTGTGGTATTATTTTTACATTGATTTAAAATAAAAATAAAAATCGTAGGTATATAGAATCGATGCGGCCAAACGCAAAACTTTCTTGTGTGAATTTAACATAAAATTGTTTATGTACTTTTAGTTATTACATTTTCAATATTTCTATTGTATGTAGTACCAACTGCCAATGTCAGTTATTCAGTTCTAGTTTTGCAATCAATCAATTTGATTTAGCAGCACAGTACCAACGTATTGTTTCTTGGATTTGGACGGCAGTTAGAGATGTGGTAAGTTTGTGTATATATTCGATCAATTAAAATAGTTTATAGAGAAAAACAGCACATCAGATTATTTGAAAATCTCTTATATAATTTGTTATTTTTGAGAAGAGTACGATTTTCAACTGTGGGTTATGTTGTTTTTCTTTTTTTTCTTTTTCTCTTATTAAAGCTGGTATAACACCCAAGTGTAAGTCTCCAATTTGTTCATTGTTAGTGCACTTACACTTACATATAATATCTGCTTAAACAAGAAGTATCGCAAAATAGTGAATTGCAATTCAACACATATTTACTTATTAAATAAATATTAAATCAGTTAAAATGTGTTATGTGGAAAATATACGGCGAATAAGCAAGCGGTTAGATAAATTGCTCATTGCTCATCATGCTTCGATTCTATTTTGTGTTAAAAAAAAATTAAATAAAACGGAACTAGAAACTGACTAAAAATTATAACCAATAAAAAATAATAATTTTTTTAATTTCAAAACTTCGAAAAAGTTTTTTCAAATCAAAATTCTAATGACCATGTGTATTGTATTGACCTAAAATTACTTAATATTCTTGCCTAAATTATAAAAACAATAATTTGTAACTTTGAGCAGTTGGTATGTACTTCGTCTTTTTTTAGTCCGCAATTCGCCTCCTTCAAATAATCAAAAAAAAAAAAAAAAATAAGAAGAAAAGTTGTGTGTGTTTCAGAAAAGTTATTTCGATGACTTATTTATATTTAGTCGATATTAGTCCGCCAAAATAATCTAAAAATGATATAAATTTCATCTGTAAAAAATAAATGCAAAAACATAATTTAAAAATTGTTTAAATTTGATATTATAATATTATTGTGTTTCGTATTTTTGTGTAACTGAAGATAAACTGTTTTTCGTGTGTACTGACATTTGACGTTTATAATATTTTAAAGCCATATTTTTTTTTTTATTTTGATAATGGTGGGCGCGTGAATGTGCATAGGTATAACATATTTATTTTTCTGACGGTCGCTCAAAGTGTATGTCGCTGCGAACTTTTATCAAAAAAATTACTATAAACAAAAATAAATGTGAAATTATAAATGTTTAATTAATATGAATTGTTGTAAGTTTTAATAAAAATTAAGTGTGTCCGTTGCTTATTTAATATGATTAGATTGTAAATAGTTTTATTTGAATTCTGAGTTTGTTGAAATTATTTTTGAATTTAAAAATTTGAATTTGATGTGTACGGAATGGCTGGTACAAGTGAATGATGGCTGGACTCAGTACATCGGTGCGCTAAATCTACATTGAAACGAAAAAATTAATTATTTTTTTGGTGTTAATCGAAATGGGATACTTCTTTGATTGCTTTTATGGTAATCCAAAAATATTATAAATAAAATATTTGTTTAAAAATTCTATAAAAATAAATGTTCGTATGAATTAAGTATGTGAAATATTTTTTTTTTTTTTTGCGTCACCGATGATAATGTTTTTAGTTTTATGCTATTGGTAATGCTTGCTATAACAGATCGAGTAATGTAGGTTTTATAAATATAAATTTGTACCTTACAGTATGGATAAAATAAATTGTACATATTTGAAAAATGAATAGAAAATTTTCTTAATCGGTGATATTGTATATTTTCCCATAGAGGCAATAATAACTAATGTTTCTCATAAAACTGACAAAAATATATGTTCTGATTTAAAAATAATCGTAACACTTTAAATTTAATTATCAAATAATGTTTAACTACATATATATTGAAATTGTGGATATAAATTTGTATATAGTCATCGGACTTCAAATTTTTTCATTTGCCGTTATAAATTTTTTCACTTCTTTAGTCAGTTAAAAAAAATGCATCATATTTTATTTAATTAGATGTACACATTTCGACTATTTATAAAATAAAATATTTTTCAGTTAAAAACTTAGCACCATTGTATTCGCCGATCATATTTACAATCAATTCACAATTGTTTTAATAACGTTTAATATAAAAACATGAATTCAGAAGTAATAGAGGCTACAACATCATCGGCCGCATCGACACCAAAAGAAGTGGTAAGAATTTTTTTTTTTTAAGGTTTCCTTTTACTTTACTAATTAGTGTTATCTTAATGTCGTACATTAGAGTAGCACATCTGAGACGACGGTTACATCAATAGCAATAACTTCTACAGTGTCAGCGGAAATGGATAAAACTGGTATGACGACAACGTCAACATTAAAAATGCCTGTGGTACAGACAACATCTAGTACAAGTACAACTACACTACCAAAAATTGCACCAAAACCACAAATAATAAAGTCATCAGCAGTTACTGGTGGCAAAATAGTTTACATTAAAAGTCCAAATGGTACCCCACAACCGATACGTATTGGTGGACAAATTATCAGTTCACCAAATACAACAGTGGTTAATAATACAAGTGGTGGGACTGGGGCAATACAATTTATTAAAACTGTAGATGGAAATATTCTACAAATAAAAAATAAAAATCTAATACCCGTTCAGAAACAAATAGCTCCAACCACCGTAACATCATCGGCAGCTCAACAATCAAATAATACACGTTTTGTTGTGAAAGGCGGAACGGGTTCAAGATTGGTTTTAGCTACCCCACCTACACCTAAATCTATCACAACAGCATCAAGTGGTAATACGAGAACACTTACCGTTTCACAAGCACAACAGATGGGTCTATTAACACCAGCTAAATTAAAAGAATTAGTTTCAGCAGCAAATGCAAATAAGCAAACAGCAACAGCAGGGAATAGACAATCGACATCTTTGATTTTACCATCAGCGTTACAACCTATAAATAATCCAAAATCCACTGCTGGTATTGCGGTTATTAGTGCTACAACCACAAGCACAACAGGAACTGTGCTAAAAGCTCAACCAACTATTTTAAATAAAGGTGTAAAGCCATTCCAACAGCCTCAAGGTCAATCTCAGAAAATTTTAATACAATCGTCGTCTAGCTCTGGCACTGGTATTAATAGTATTATTGGAAACAAAACAAAACCTGTTGCGCCAAATATTTTAAAACTAGCACCGAACTCACAAATACGTGCAGTCAATGTTGCCGGCAAGGGCGTGCAATATGTATGTGTTTCAAAAACCGGTAGTAGTACATCAACAACCACAAAGTTGGCCAATACTAGTGCTAATGGTCGTCAACAATCTGTATTTGTACAGCGGAAAATTGTTCCACAAACAATTACGCAACAAAAAGTAACAGCCATAAAACCACAACAACAATTTATTACAAAAAAACTTGAAGTAACTCCAATAACATCTACAACTGGTGGTACTGCTACAAGGTTTATTAAAAAGGAAGTAAGTGTACAAAAAAATAAATAAATAAGTAATATTTCATTTAATTTTCTTTATCTGTTTTAAGCCATCAGTAAATCAATCGCAAACGAAACCAACCACATTTCTATTGAACAGTACGCAAAAAAGTGTTATGAACACACCGATTGATATAAAACCTATTATTGTACAACAAAGTAAATCGAATTCTTCATCGTTTGAAATAACATCAGCGAGAACTCTATCAACTACGTCATCAGGATCATCACCATCGTCATCACCACAAAAAGTTGTCTATCGGTCATATAATTTAAGTGAAGAACAAAAGCCAAAGTCACCATCACAGCAATCAACTACCACGTTATATTCAACATTGAAGTTACCATCGCCAGAACCAATTGAAGGTAAGCGAAATGAAAACTATGAATTTTCAATTTCTTATCCAAAAATTTTTCAATTTTTTTTTTGTTTTTTACAAAATTTAAGGTATTCGTCGTAAACATTGCAACTGTACAAAATCACAATGCTTAAAATTGTACTGTGATTGTTTTGCAAATGGTGAATTTTGTTCAAATTGTAATTGTAAGGAGTGCTTTAATACACTTGAAAAGGAAGATGAACGACAAAAGGCTATTAAAATTTGTTTAGAAAGAAATCCACATGCTTTTAAGTATGCAGCAAGAATAAATTAACGTTTTTATTTTTAAATTAAGAATTCATAATTATTAAATTCCAATTTGATTTCTATTATTTTCACAGACCTAAAATTGGTAAAGCAAGAGATCAAAGTGATACACTTCGTCGTCACACCAAAGGTTGCAATTGTAAACGATCTGGTTGTTTGAAAAACTACTGTGAATGTTATGAAGCAAAAATTGTTTGTTCAGGCAACTGTAAATGCATTGGTAAATTTATAAAATGCTCAGAGATAATATATTATAAATTTAAAATCTATTATTCATTTCTTTTTATAGGTTGCCGTAACTCCGACTATACATTCGACCAGAATAATGATCGAGATCCAGCAAGTTACGATAGTCATCAATTAGTAAAACGTTCTTATGGTCAAATCGACGATGAATCAAAAGCAATTGCACAGCAACCAGTTGTACCGCCGAAAAAACCATGCAATTTTATTACACCTGACGTTATTGAAGCTACAATACAATGTGTTATCGCACAAGCTGATGATTGTAAAAAGAATGATTATGATGTTAAAACATCTGAACGTAAAATTCTTGAGGAATTTGGACGCTGTCTGGTTGAAATTATTGACTTTTCGAAGAAAAACAATGAAAATACGGATGATTAAAGGATTTTCGGTTTTCCTTCTTCATTTAATAAAATACAATTTTTAATTTTTAATTTATTATATTAATTATGAAATATTTAAATTGTATGAATAGAATCCGTTTAAGGCTAGGTAAATATAAATAATCCGCAGCCAGATAATCGAACATAAACTTTCGAATTAAGAAGTTTGAACTTTACGAAATTGGTTGACTATAAATTTTTGCATGCGTATTTGTGGTTGCTGGAGCAAGCAGTCACAAGTGCTTTTAACATAAACCAAACTCAACATTAAAAAAAAAAAAAAAAAACTGCTTTTTGTAGAAATATAAAATAAAATTGATGATTTTTTTTTTTTTTTTGTTACAAGAATGAGAAATGAATATGTGAATTTCACAAATACATATACATATAAATATTTTCCATTTAAAGATTTTTCTAAATAAATAATAAATAATTTAACTTTTAATATCTTAGGACTTTTAAGTAGATTAACTAAAGTATGTAATTTACTATTAAAATTATGTTAAGACATAGAATTGATTTGCGAACCGCGCTTTAAACGTAATAATAAACAGTAAGTGAAAATAAAATTATATTTACTTAAAATTAAGTATACAATGTAAGTCATAGATAAATTTATAATTAATGTATATTTCAGTTAATTGTAAAAAAAAAAAAATGACAATTATGCAATATCTTGTTTTATTTTTTTTTTAAATTATTTAATCACCTATGTTTAATTTACAGCGATGAAAGGTGCCATTTATTAATGTAAATATAAAAATGACAGAATAATAATTGCATACAAAAATTTTAAATTAACTAGTTATTTAAAACAAATCCTTAGCTCTGTTAATTTTAATAGGCGCTGAAGTTTCGTTTTTACTCCTTTTTTTTCTTTTTTTGATATTGAAATGAAATTTATTTATTCGCTCAAAATTTATGAAATGATATAAATGAGATACAAAACGTCTTCTGGTTTCCTTTAACATATTTTATTCATAGGCGCCGACTACTACCATGATACAATGAACAAAATCGAAAAAATGTCATTTCATATGCATATTTTTGCGTACGCTGCTTATATTGAAGTGCTATAAAAATGAAAAGAAGGAAGTACTTTTATGATTATGTAGTACTTCGTACGTCATTTTTAAATAAACTTACAGGCACTTACATTCACTTACACTCACTTACGTGTAATACCAGCTTAGGCTCCGGTACTCAAATCGAAAAAATTATTGTTCTATATCGATTCATCATCATCATCAAACTTTAACAACCTATTAATTCTCTTCGGCGTAAGATCCTTTAACCACTCTCTTCCATTCCTGCCTATTATTAGTTAAATCTCTATATCGATTGGAGGAAAATAATATCTCTTTTCAGTTTTCCACAAAAAAAAAATATAAACCGCGCTGACCCCTAGCCAAATACTATTTTACATTTGGTTTTCCACAACCAGACATCTATATATAGGCTTCTTTTTTTAAAAAAAAAATCAGGGGGGGGGTAATACATCCAACCCCGTGTCTATAACTCTATAGGGTCAGATTTTATGCGTTCTGTATTCAAATGTTCACGTAATATTCAGAAATAATTAAAAATATTCGCAATATTCTAAATATCCAAATTATTCGCAGATATTCTCGAATATGCAGAAATATTCAAAGATATTTATTTTATATTTCACTATTCCAAATATGTATATTAATTTTTTTTTAAATATACCCATATTCGGATTGATTGATTTAGCGTTCGGATGTTCATCGTTTCAATCATGATTTTTCATCACAACGCGTTCTTATCACTCAATATAATTATTAAATATTTATAAATAATACGTCATGGAAAGTGGCGCCGACTTCTAGGTAGCCCGGGATACATGAGCAACCCATAGTTCAAAATACGATTTCCACATAGCGTGGTTTTTTTTCGCGGTTTAATAAGACCCATAGCAATTATGAAAGGCGGCGCCGCTGATCAAGGAAATTATATGATTAAGCTATAAACCGTGCACAGCATGGTTTATGTTTTTTGCCACCATTATTACTTGTACTGAAAATATGGCGCTGCATGTATACCTGTGGGCAACTACAACAACAAAATACATTGCTTTGCCCACAGGATAAGCGGTGCCTGGCGGATTTTTTCAACACGAAAAGCATGGTTTATTGACATATTTGATTTTTGTTCTTTTCTTTTTCAAATGCGTAATGCACATTTGACATTTTGTTTTTGTTGTAAAATTGAATTTCGATTTTTTTCCGCGGTATTTTGTTTTTTGCTTTTTTGCTTTATTGCTTTTTTATCGTGGACTTTTTCTCGCAATTTTTCCTAGCGGATTATATAAGTACCTATATAATGTAAATACAATTTTCTAAAATTTTAGCAAAATGTACGTATTGCTTAACGGAAACAAATAGAAAAAAATAAACGAATTTAGCTATAATTTTATATGTAAATCATAAAGCATTCGGTTAATAATCGTAAATCAGATACATAAAATTTCAATATGACATAAAATGTCATCAATGTAATATTTAAATACATATTTAAATCCGAACATGCCCATAATCTCTAATATTCAGGATATTCAAAATATCAGAGACTGGCAAACCCCATGATACAATGAATAAAAATGCAAAAATGTGTTATTAACTTAATTTAAAAAAAAGCTCACTCAACTAAAAAAGCTTTGTCACAAATGACGTCGATGCGCGAGAGTGAACGAAAGCTAACCAAAGAGAAATCATATCTTGTATTCATTGTATCATGGGCAAACCCCATATCGCAATTATTAACTTTATCTGTGTTTTTCAAATTCAATAAGAACCCATTTACAATTTTCGAAATTGGTCGAAAAATTTGTTTTTTTTGATTTATCGACCTGACGGTCCAAAAAATCCTAACTCCAAAACCTATATGTCAAATAAATTCTGCGTCTAACTACTTCAATCATCAAAATCCGTTTACTCAGTCCTGAGAAAAGTATACCCTGAAAATGAGTATTTTTTTTTTTGTATGACAGTTCCCCTCAAAATTAATTTTATCAAAAAACTTTGTATTGGCGAAATGTGCAAAATTGAAAACAAATATATTCTGCATTTAAGGTTTTTTAATTTTGTGAAAATTTTTCATCATATTTGATCGAATCGACTGATCAAAATCAAAACATATATATTTTCAAGGCACGCTTATTCTGCATCCAACGGTGGGTGGATCTTTTTTGTAAGTCTACCCAATCCTGAGAAAAAGCGGAATAAAATGATCAAAATCCGTCAACTCAATCCTGAGAAAATAATTGACATGAACATGAGTACTTTTTTTTAACGCTTAATTAATGAGAAAAATTAGCAAAATGAAAATTAATTGGAAGATAAAAAAATGCTAGGATTATTATTTTTCTATGTTTATGAATAAATTAATACTCGCAAAAATGAAGTTCTGTACCAACCTAATTGGCAGCTTGTTTTTTTAAATTATTCTGATTTATAATCTAAAAACGATCTACAGATCTTGATCTAGACCAAGTTTCTATAACCGGACTTTGATAAGATCATTATTGTTACCTATTGATCTGAGAGGAATATGTAGATCATAGGAAAAGTTCTCTGTACCCAACACTGCTCAAAGCTCAAACCTGATATAGATCAGTTTTTGGATAATGATAGATCATTTAATAAATTATTATGAAGAAAATAATACTGAAAATACATAATATTTTATGGTTTCTTTGATATCATATTTTCAATTTTTTTAAACATTAATTATTGAAATTGCGCATTCAAAAAAAAGTAAAAAGAAAAAAATTGCCTGATTTATTTAATTAATGAATTGATTTACTGATTTAATTATTTGTAGCCAACTCATAATAGGGCTCTATACTATATATCGTACAATGACCGTATAATCTAAAGATCTGATTGATTTTGGCTGAATCAATTCAATTCAATTTATTCATTTAAGTATTTTGTTTAACCTATTACATTTTGTGACACACAATTATAAAATTTTTCAGCAACTGACATTATTATTAAAAACATTTTTAAATTTATGTGAAATTTTTGGCTGATATTTGATATGATATAGATATGAAAAATAGATTTAAAATTTGTGGTTTATTGATATAAGATTAATTTTAAATAATTTTGTTTTCTATCTGGGATAATTTGTTTTCAACTGATCAATAATATTTGTCGATATAAAATAAAAAACAAAATAGTTTAGAGGTTCTGGGGGCAATTTTGAAAAAGTAATATTTTCGTCCAAAAAATAGTTTGCTTTTTTTTACGAAACTTTTGTAAATAATAAAAAAGCACTATTTGAGCAAATAAACTGCGAAGTACTCCTTTTTTTTTTTGGAACATAACAGAGATATGTATCAGTTCAAAATCTAAACGAGATATTATTTTGTATAAATCGAGATAAGCTTTTTTTTTTCTAAAACATAGGGGAGGGTACCCGAGTAAAAAAGTACTTTACACAACTTCACAAAATACTTCAATACTTTATAACAGCGGACGTTAAAATACTTTAAAATAATTTATAACTATGTCATAGCTGTAAAGTTGTTAAAATGTATGTGTCGTTATTTAAAGTTATTTTGACGTAAAATTAAAGTAGTTCAATAAATCATAAAGTACTTAAAGTACTACGAAAATTCAAAATTGGGATTACTTTAAGTTTACGTTAAAAATAATAAAGTACTTGAAGTACAGCTAAAATCTGAATTTGAATTTACTTTAAGAATACGTTACGATTTCTTGCATTACTTCAAAAATCAAAATTTTGGTTACGATTTCTTAAACTACGTTGATTTTACGTTAGAATAACTTTAAGTGACGTCACAAATTCGATGTTATTAAAGAAGCCATGAAGTATTTCTGAAGTAGCATAACGTAAAATAAAGTCACGTGAAGTAAATTTTTACCCGGGTAAAGCGCTGTTCATATACTACTGTAGCAGATCCGGTTTATATAAATTAAAACTTATATGCTTTAGATTTACTACTTTTATTTATAAGAATGATGAATGGTGAGTGTAGCTAAACTCTTTCTGCAAGAGGATTCTACCAGGAACAGTCTTTATTTGGGTAAGACTTATAGCTCAACTACAATGACGTAATGTTTTGTAAGGTTTTGTAACGGTCTGTAAGGTTGCGTATGCAAATACAACAACAAATCATATGTCAAAGAAATATAATATACTATAAAATAAATAATTCACACTAATTACGCATCACTTATATCGCATCAGCGCCAAAAATTGTTCTAAAAGGTACTAAAGTTAAAAATATTTTCAGTCCAGGGCCCTGTTGCACAAAACTTACAATTCTACAATTTTGCTACAATTCTACAATTTCTGTCAAAAGTTCTACATATATACGTTTCACGATACCTACAATTACAATTTACATATACAATTTACAATTACCCTTCTACTGGTGTTTGTGGAAAGTGTATATTGGATGTATTTGAACATTTACAATTATCTGTCAAAATTCAAATTCAATTTTAATCAGTTTATAATTGGGATGAAATCCTTTAATAAGTAAGTATATCTATTGTTTAATGTAAACTAAATAAAAAGTGAAATCACTGAGAATATCAAAGTATATTCTAGGTCTATATTCTATCATTAAACGAAAAATTTCAATATC
>JAABKK020007504.1:0-25175 GCA_011634745.2 Catotricha subobsoleta
TCAGATTCTAGTTCTAATTCATATACATCATCTGATTGACGTTCATCTTCAAGACAATAACTAGCATCAGAATCAAACTTACCCGCGGTATTTGAAGACTGAAGACCGTTTTATTTTTTGCTCTCAATTTTATTTTGAAGTAGTTTTGGAATCGTCGATGGTAGTGGAAGATGGAAGACAGTTTTTTTTTGATCTCAACTTTTATGGAGGATACTCAAATTAATGGTCATTATATATCTTTTTATTTTATTAACAATATATTGTTACCGTTTTTATCAATTATTAGTTTCATAAGCAAAGAAAAATAATAATCCCTAGCATTATTTTATCTTTTAATTAATTCTCGTTTTGCTAATTTTTCTCATTAATTAAGCGTCAAAAGAAAATATATGTATATAAAAAAGTACTCTATTTCATGTTGATTTTTCACGACAAGCGATTTACTCAAATCAAAAATAAGACTACAGTTAGGAATGAATGTGTAATGTTAATAAAGCATTATTTAATGGATAAAAAAATTAAAGAAGAAAAAATAATTAGAAGTATGGAATTGAAAGTTAGTAATTTTTCTTGTTTTTTTTGTTTTTTTTTGTTTTGGGAATATTTAAAATATTTGCCTTGCAAGTGAATGTAAGTGCGGGCCCGTTTCTACGTACAAAAAAACTACACAGCTGCGTAGGGCGGCAAGCTTTAGGGGCGGCAAAATTTCAACAATTTTTTTTTTTAATAGGAGACATTATTTTTTACATTTCCAACACCTCATAACTCACATGCTGAAAACACATTCACAAACTATATATTTAAATTTATATTTACAAAAAATATTAAATAAGGAAAAACAAATCTAATTGGACCAGGTTTTGTATGTGGACCACTTTTGGTGTTACCGATGGTGGTTCACTTAGAGGGATAATATTACACTATACCTACTGTAGAATGCACTGCAGATTACAGAATGTTGAAAAATCTTTTAATTTTTTTTGACGATTAACGCCAAACTGATTTTGCATCTGTGGAAATAACGACGAAAGAATTGGGGATCGATCATGAATTTGAAGCAGACACTAACAGGGTTCGCCGGGTACCCTGATCCTTCAAATATGAGAGCAGAGAACAGCCAATAACAGATCCAAAAGAAAAATTCAAAATAGAATTCCTATATTACATTGTTGATGTTACCAGAAACTCGATCGAAGAAAGATTTGATGCGTTAAAAAGATACAATGATAACTTTAAATTTCTTTATAATTTATCTGACCAAAACAATCAAATTACTATCGAACAATGCCTCAAATTGGAAAATTTATTTATTTATAATTAATTAATATTAAGTGACAATGAGCAATTAAAGACACCAAAAGCAGTTTTAAATTTCTTTGCTGCAAAAGGAATGGTGGAACTGTTTCCAAATCTGATCGTCGGTGATCAAATTTTATTAACGTTTCTCCAAATTAAAACTTATTAAAAATTAAGTTTTTGATCGAAAAAGAGATGGCAGACTTAGTCGTATTTAAAGAAATCATAGAAAAATTTGCTAGAAAAAAAGCTCGAAAGGTCATTTATATTTACATTACCTATACAAATAAAAAATCCACAAGAGAAGCAGATTGATAGGGCGGCAAATTTTGGTTTGCGTAGGACGGCGCGAAGTCACGAAACGGCCCCGTGTAAGTGCCTGTAAATTTCTTTAGAAATGACGTATGAAGTACTACAAAATCATAAAAGTACTTCTTCCTTTTCATTTTTATAGCACTTCAATTTAAACAGCGTGCGTAAAAATATGCATAGGAAGTGATATTTTTTGATTTTGTAGTACTTCATACGTCATTTCTAAAGAAACTTACAGGCAACTTACACTTACGCTTACACTCACTTTCGTGTAATACCGTAGAAAGAGTAATAAACATAGAAGGGAGGTGTACTGCTCGCACCCATACAATTTACGTTTTTTCATTTTGTCTAGATTTGACAGCGCTTTTTGTATACAAAACGAAATCTGCACCGCTCACACTTATTGAAAAAACAATATCATGGGCAATTGGCCAATTGCCAAAATAGACACCAGTTAGAGCAGTACACCTCCCTTCTATGTTTCTTACTCTTTCTACGTGTAATACCAGCTTAATAAAAGATCTGTTACGTTGTCGTTACTGGGCTATAATCATAGGTGCACACGCACCTAGGTACATTTGAAAAATTTAGATAGGGTATTTTTTTTTTTTTATCATCGACAAAAGTTACGACCAAAAAAAACGGTCTTCAACTTTCAAGAACCATCGACGATTGCAAAACGGCCTCACAAAAAAAAAAGGCTTACTCTTAGCTGACTTTTGAGAAACTGAAAAAAGATACGATTTTGTCCCAATTATCATCGACGATTACAAAACCGCCTCCAAAAAAAAAGGCTTACCCTTTTGAGAACGTGAAAAAAGATACTATTTTGTCCAAATTCTTCCAAAACACCGCGAAAAAACCGCGCTGTATACAAATCGTATTTTAGGAATCGAAATAGGGTAATTTTGAAATCGAAGTAGGGTAATTTTCTCAAACATTAAAAAAGATACTATTTTATTCAAAATCGAGGTAGGGTAGTTCTCGGAAACTTAAAAAACATACTATTTTGTGTTCAAAACCTGAAAGAAGATACTATTTTCGGCAAAATCGACAGAGGGTAAGATTTTTTTCAAATCTCAGGGGGGGGTAACTGAACATTAGGGTGGATCGAATTTTTCAGGGCCGCCGCCGGTACCATTGTTTTCTGAGTTGCATTTTGTGTCATGATTACCATCATATTCTTTTTTTTATTGCTATCTCCGAGATGTTTGTTTCAGCCAAAAGGTAGAACCACATGGTTAAAAAAGAACCTTGAGGTTAAACAATGTGATACCGGAAAATTCGATCCGTCCTAGTGAACATCTATCTACGAATCTTCAGAAAGTGTAATAAATCTGTAGAAAGCTGTAAAAAGCTGTAAATATTAAAAAGATAAAAAAAATCATATTCAAAATGAAATAACGGCCATTGATTTTAAGCTAGACAATAGCACTAGTATTCTTTTATTTCTTCAATAATTTAATTTTGAGTCAAATTTTTTTTTTATAATATTTATATTTTTATAATAAATTTTTCACATTATAATTGGATTATAATTATTTTCTAGTTGCTACTACATTCAAATTCAGAAGAAGCTGCGCCAGTATGTGCTTTATTTGAGGTAGAAACTGTATCATATGTTGTTTTTAATGAATCCCAATCAATATTAATATTATACACTTCTTGTTGCAACCATAATTCATAATGCTGTTTAAATTCATCGCTTAATTCAATTTGAGAATAGTCCCAACCACCAAAACCGGGACTATATGAATACTTATCGGAACTACCATTCATTAGCAATGTATTAACGGTAACATCGACAATACCATTATGATCATAATGATCATTTATATCGTTAATAATAATTTGTTGTTGACCAGCCATATTAGGATTACAGCCAGCAATTCCAGTACTCGAATTTAAACCATTGTTACCGTTTGTACCAACTGAGCTTATATTTCCAGCAGCAAACGTTGATTGATTTGTCATGCCTGCAGTATTGCTAATATTTCCACCAATTGAAGGAGGTGGTGCTGTAGTATTAATAGCATTTGTCCGATTAATAGCACCCAAATGACCAGATAAATATCGGCGATTATTAAAACGATCAACACATGTCCGTAACGTACACTCTTCAGTCTGAAAATCCCATGGACGTGCATCTAAATCTAAAAATTGAAATAAAAAATATATATATACATAAAAGCAACTAAACATAAAAAAAAAAAAAATACAATCAATGCTTAGCTTACCATTACCAAATGCCCAGTCATCATTTAAACGATGTCTAACCTTTTCATATATAGCGCTAATAATTTTCATATTTGTTTTACGCCATTGTCGTCCCAAATATTTCGTTTGCATTTTTAATAATTTTAATACGTACAACTGCATTAGCCCATGTCGAACCTTTAGTGTACGTTTTAATATTGGGGCTGCTTTGAAAACAACCAACATCATAACACGTGAATGCTTCCATTTTGTAAGTTTATTTAAAATCCGTAATAAATTTATGCACGAAAATATGTTTCGCCACGAATATGGCGCTGAGTCACCAATTACTAAACTATCTGATGTTAATTCGGGCGGTGCATCACCAATAATACATGCAGGAAAATCAATTATTGGAATGCTAAAGTATAAAAAAAATTCGTTAATACACATTTAAAAAATAAATTAAAAATCGGTTTTGTCGGTCTTATGATATTTTTCAACAATTTTTTTTTTATTGAAATAGTCGACGTTTCGAGATTGGATTCAAGAGTACAACGGTTACAAAATTATATTAGGTTAAATTTAAAACATTATTTCTTATGAACTGATTTTTTCAAATTGATTATAATTACTATAATTAATAAAGAACTAATAGTTATGTAAATGTATCAGATCCAGAATTCCTCCGAAAGAACTTTAGATTACTAAAAGGGTAAATGACAAACTAACAAACAATGAATCTCATCAAATTTATTCAACAGAATAATCAGAAAAATAAACACAGCCGCAACATCACAGACACAACAAGTGCAAATGAGATCAAAAGGAAGAAACTATCGAGAATGCCTTTATAAAGAATTTTTGTTTGAAAGGATTAAAATATTTCTATTCAATTGAAACTTCGTCTCTTTCAGTCCTAAAGTTGTTTTTCGAAATTAAATTTTAATTGAGCCTAAATTTTCCTGTATTACTCTAATTTCATTTTGTATGTTTTACTTTGGGATTGAAATTCAAAAAGAACGCGTAAGACGTAAAACGGTTTTAAGAAAAGTTTCCTAACTTTATTTTATGTGTAATTATGCTAATAATTAATCGATAAAGCGTTTTAACTGCTGTATTATCCTAATAATTAAGAAAGTCCCTATAATGAGTTCACAATTTTTTTACCATTACCACTTTATATAAGTACGACTTTTTACTTTTCCAAAATTTGAGCTAAGCATTGTAAAAGATTACGAAATTTAAAAAAAGATTTAGATCAAAAGATATATTAAATTAAATTTCAACAGGGAGACTGGCAGATGTATTTATATGAAAATCTAGACATTCTTCTTTAAAACTATTCAAAACTACTTACATATTCTTGGATCCAACATATCCCAATAGATTTTGATTGAAGAATTTTAATACCAATGGTATACAATTAGCAAATACTAAATGCTGTGACATAAATTCAAATTGATAGATGTGATTGATTTTAAAATGTTTTAAATATAACAACAAAATGGCGGACACAGCTTTTATTATAATTTCTTTGTGACGATTAACATCGATACCCAATTTAGTTGATTGCGTTACAGTCACTCTGCGAATATTAAAATCGAATTAAATTAAATTTAATTAACTATTATAATAAAAAAGATTACAATATTATTCATAATAACTTACGGCATTTCTTCGGGCAATACATCAGCCATTATATTAATACTTTCAGTTTTCGCTTTTGATGTGGGCGATGCAGCCAATAAGATTTTCAATAAAGCAATCATACATTGTGGCAAATTTGGTAATATTGCTTGATATAAAATTTCAGCTGGTGTCATTGGTATTTCATTTTCGACATTTGTTATTGGATTGCGTGCAATTTCCTCTTCTTTTCTTATTTGAATGTCTGACAAGCTTGTATACATGTGCTAAAAACATATTTTAAAAATTAAAATGCTGCCCCACAGCTACAAGTAAATTGATTATCATAAAAAAAAAAAAAACACTAACTCGATTTAGAATATTGAAGCCTTCATGTATTGGCTGTGGCAAACCAGCCAAACTATTATGATCTCCAGTAAATGAATAGCCAATAAATTTATTACGTGAATCATATAAAAATTGATCGATATCTTTTTGTCGAACCTTTGGTGCCCAAGGTAAACGTATTGCTTTACGTGTCGGAATAATATACATTAATTTATAATTAGTATCTTGAACTACGGCATCATTACCACCAGTACGTTGTTGTGCGATAGTCGATAGTGACGGTGTTGGTGTAGATGATGATGATGATATTGTTGAATTATTTATTATTGATGATGAATCGTCATTACCAGAACCATTGATATTATTACTAATACCATTTCCACCGCATGGCCTATAGTCATCCGACATTTCATCTTCAGCCTCCTGCTGTTGTGCCTCCATTTCCATGCCAATTTGTTCTTGTTCATCCAAGGAACTTTGTTTCATTAGACTCTGAATATATCATACAATCAATGATGAATATTGGAACGAAAATAAAAAAAAATTAAAAAAAAAAAAAAATCAATTCATTTCTGATTGCTTTAAAATTAAAAATTACTACCAGACTAAGTATTTAAATATTGACAAACAAACAAAATTTGTTAAAATATTTGTAATCGCAATATTTGAAATATTAAATTTTTTATTTTTGCTTGTTTTTACTTTATGTAATTGCATAAATATTATTTATTTTTGTATTACTTTTATTTAGTATTAAGTATACAAACTAAACTAAGCAAGGAACGAGCTAAGATTCTTTCACGGAAGAATTTTAAATAACATAGGAATAATTAAATTACATGAATCAATATTATAATGACATTATTTGTTCAAAAATATTTAGATACATCTTACGATGAATGAAATGTCTTATTAATCATTATTATCGTGATGAAAAGTTAAAATAAATCATATAGCGTTAAAAACTTTTCAGGCTAACATTGATTTTTTAAATATTATTATTATTTTTTATTTAGAGGGAGATTTCATTTATATTCATCATATAACTTTGCAGAAGAGAAAAAAATCAAATATGTTTGATTAAGATCTGTATAAATCAAATAGTGGGTCAAGCCATCATCTATCTAAATATATATATACGAGTATATATTCAGAAAATTGACACTGAAGTCCACTGAAAAAGCACTATATCACGATTCCACATGAAATCAATCAATCTTAACTCGTCCTATAATTTCAAATAATACAAAATAATATAATTAATAAATATTTGTTTATAGAGTAGAAAACATACGAGGCATAAAAGACCCACAATAAGAAACACGATAATTATATAACAATAAAAAGATTTACGCTCTATTAAACAGGGTGCTGCTATTACATGCTATATTTTGGATAACTACTTTTTACTTTGCCTATTTATTTTTATTATTTTATTATTGTGTAAGTATATTTAAAAAACATTACAAGTTACAACTAATGCCAATTCATTGTAAATTAGATAAGGTTTCATAATAATAAAATAGGTAGGTATAAGAAAAAGTGTGTGCATGCGTTTTGCAATAGCCTATTTTTTTTAATTAAATGTTATCTGTTCATTTATCCCCCATTTGCCTGTTATTCTTGTGAGTAATTTGTAAAAAATCATTAAAGAGTTTTTTAATGATAAATATTTTTCAATATTTTATAGAAATAATTTCTTAGTAATGAAAACAATGGAATTAACATTTGTGCTTTAAGCTATTAAAACTTAGAACGTTATTTTTTAAATTACATATAACATAAGTAAATTGTACTAAACACATCTTTCCAAACAACAAAAAATAGAGGTAATAAAAATATATTTTATAAAATTAATAAATGAATAAAAAGCAATTAGTACTTTTAGAAGCAATAAATTCACAAATGTTAAATATCAAAAGCATTATGCTATAATGCATGGTGCAGTTTTTGCCACACACTATCAACAACATAATAAAATAAATGACAAAATCAATTACTATTTTTTGAGATTTTTAATTTTTTTTTTTTTTTTGTTCCGTTTTGTGGATAATTTATAATACGCTCATGGCGCTATTTTGAAATATAAATTCGATTCAAATTACTTTCGTCAAGATCTATTGGGGTGAGCAAAACTCACTATTAAAACTAATTATCCCAAAAGAAGTTCATTTGTGCTTAACCAATCAATTATTATTAAATAATATTATTTTCCATTTTTCTTTTTGAATTGATTTTCAGCTTTATTTGCGTTTCTTTTTATGTGATTCGACTAAAGGTGGTTCATAAACTTAAAATAGGTTTTAAATATCTATTAAGATATTGAATTGTATTCGTCAGAATGACCATTAAAGTTTTTCAAAAAAATGCTATAAGCATTACTTATTATATTGTTGTAAGGTTCGACTTGCATAAATTTTAATTGAATACATCAAAAAAAAAACAAATTTATTTAGTTTTTCAAAAACTTTAAATTTCTTAAAATTCAAGGAATTTTTAAATTTTTAATTTAAATACATCTGTAATGGGCCCAGCATGAGAAAATCAATTTACTGACAACATTAATTATGTCGTGATGTGAATAAATAAATAAATAAAAAAAATATATATTATATTATTACAATTGTATTGCTTTAAGTTGGGAATCAACCAATAACGCATTTACTTCAGCGATTTAAAATACTCTCAATCTCTAGTTTTATTAAAATCGAATTAGATTCAAGAAAACTATTATTCATGAATAGGGAGGGGGGGGGTGTTTAGTCAAATGAAATGGCAAAATGCATTGTTCAATATTCATGTCATGTCATAAATAATGTTGAAAATTGAATATAAATATATAGGAATCACTTATATGTCAGTGGTTTATGTATGGCAATACTGTTTCCATTATTTTAATTTGTAAATTTTACTTTCAATTAGATTAAAGTTAGTTTTTAGACTCATATCATATCAAATATTAATATATTAAGGGAATATAATTCCGTAATTTACTTATAATCGCAAATTTTTTATAATATTTTATATATTATTTAAAAGAAACTATATGTTCTAATTATTAAAATTATTTATTATTGTTACTAATGTTTTTATATAGCAACGCAATATTATTAATTGTAGCAATTAGTATTTTGTAATAACTATTCTATTTCAAAGAAGAAGAAAAATGATAATTAATAATATGCTATGTTATGTAATTGTATGTATTTTTTAAAAGGAAAAAATTTGCATTACTTTTAGAGCGACTAGAAAAAATCCAACAATTCTAAGAAATTATAATATCTATTTTCTAGTAAACTACGAACGTCCGCACGCAAATGATTTCATAATTGACCGGTAATCGTATATAGATTTAAATAGATGCAGATATAATTAAGCTTGTAAATTGAACGAATGAAAATAAAATGAAAAACAAAAAAAAAAAAACAACAAAACCAAAACTAATAATAATAACAATAAGTAGCTAGTGCAATTCTTTACTCATTCAAATTGAACAGAATTTTATTAATAACAAAAAAAATGCTTTTGAATGGAAACCAAAAATCCATAATCCATAAAATTAATATGAAAATTTTCCAGTTTAATTATGAAATCATTTGTGATTTTAGGCAGTATATTTTATATCTATTAATAGTTATTAAATAATGGATTGTTGTTTTCATTTATTCTAATTTATATATTCGTATTATACTTAATATTTAAATAAATATTTTGAAAGCAGTATCTAAGAGAAAGTTTTTTTTTTTTTTTTCTTTTTATAATTATAAAAAATAATTAAAACACACGCAATGAATTTAAAATAAGAGACTAGCTATGGTTATATGTATAATAATGATTGTACTAATTTAAAATGAACAGGTGTTAATTGAATATGCATTAAAAGGATGTTTTGTGGTACAATTTTTTTTCGTGTTTTCGATGAATTTAATAACTAAATTTGAGAACTCATAATTAGGTGTAGATAAAACACACATAAGAGTGGGGGATCGTCACGATACACTATATATGCTACGGAAATAATTAATAAATAACTCATGTATTGAATTAAATGATATTCTATTTGATATGAACAATAATATAGCTTAATGAATTAATGAACTATGAATAGAAATTGAGAAGAAAGAAAAGTAACAAAAACAATAAAAAAAAATCCAAAGAAAATGAAAATTAATTGATAACGACAATTGAAATGCAATGGGCAAAATGCTGAGCAGGAATCAATTAGAAAAATAATTCAAAATGAATGAAATTGAAAAATGAATGAATGGCGGTGTGAATAAAATGATAAATAAATGTGCATATTTATTTTTATCGTTGATTTTGATTTTTTATTTTATTTTATTTTATTTTATTTTGTTTTGTTTTTTTGTATTTTTTTTTTTTTTTTGTAATTTGTAATTTTTGTAATTTACGTGCTTTTAAGGTAGCTGGCATAAAATTTGATGGTATGTTTTGCAGGTTCAAATGATATCAATTTAAGTCATCCCAACAGCACCTGTAGCCAATGTACGGTCACTTTCTTTTACGTACATTCATTATATTCAAATATTTAATTATGTCACGATACATGTTTAAAGTTTTAATTGGACTTGTTTCTGTTTTAAATGTTATTTAATTATGGTATAATCAAAATTAAATTTAAATGAAAATGTTAATTGACTTAACGTATTTTGTAACATTGTGTAAATGAGTGTCGTACCCGTACGTACTAATTATTCTATAATGTGTTTCAAACTTGAAATTATATTTCAGAAAAAAGAAATCCAATGAAAAAAAAACATTTTTTCTTTTAAATTTAATTTAATTTAATAAAGAAATTTAAATTGAAACCAAATTAATTGTAGAATATGAAAACGAAACGAAACATAAAAATAAGTTGTAAAGCAAAACGGGACAAACAGCAATTCAGATTAAGTAATATTGTAGCTCTTATTCTTTGAATTTGTGTGAAAAATATGATCATGCCATTTTATAGACAATTCGAGAGACATTTTTATAATTCATCTACTAAATTCCATCGGGTTTAACTTTTAGAAGACTTCATCAATTTATTTTAATTTTGTTTTTTTTTTTAATTTGGATTTCAATAGAATTATGTTAGATATTTTCAACACTTTATTATAAATTATAATTATAAATAGAAGTGCGACAGTTTGGAGTTCAAGATTTATTTACTTTCTAGTAACATTTGAACATAACTTAAAAAACGAAATCGTTTTTTTTTTTGTCTAAGCATGTGCAAAGTTTCAGTTTTTCATTATATAATTTTTTTTATTTTTTTTTTTGGAATGTATATTTTAAATTAGATACTATCAAAAAAAATGAAATAAATTAATTTTTAATTATGATTTATGGAAAAACTATTAGATATTAAATGGAAAACGATAAAAATAGGAAAGAACTATGAAAGCATCTCTACCTCTTGCAATATATTCGTACGTACTCGTCTAAAAGGACGATTCCGTTTTGCATTTTGATTGTCCAACATATCGGCAACAGTAGCTGGCGGTGAACTAGCACGCATACCCCTGCAAATATTTTTATTTTTTTATAATGATATCATGATCATGGTTTATAAAAAAGTTAATTTATAAAACAATTTGAGCATATTATTCATTATTCAGAAAATATTACCTTGCAACTTCTAATGTATCTTCTTTGGTCGGGCTTAAATGGTTTTGCTTACGATAATCATCTTAAATAATAAGAAATTTTAGATATACTATTTCAGTGGTTCTGTAATTTGTAAATTATCTTCTCACTAAAATAAAATTTCGTACCTTTTAGCTTTCGTAAAGTGTCCATGCCACCAAGACCAACCAATGAGATTTTCCATAAAAGTAATAAAACTTTCTTCATTGGAAAATGTGGAGCGGTTCCACCACAAAATCTCGTAATCATTCCGAGAAGTTTTACTGTAAGTAATTCGTCACCAATCGGTGCATCTGCAGAAATACAAAAATTAATGAGACATTTTTTTTTTTTGTATTTTCAACACCTACTTATTTCATTCGTGAAACTTTCAACAATATCCTTGTAATCATCGGCACCACTACATTTTTCAGCCCGTATTACTTCTGTTATAATATACAATACCGACAATATAATTCGTAGATCAATTGAATCGGCTAATGATACAGCCACCTTACGCATCGCAATATTGGTTGCACTTGAATTTCTTGATTTAGTTTTTTTAAAAAAAAGAAAAGATTCTTACATTAAAATCAATAAACTTAATATTAATTACGTCGCGGTAAATGAGAAAACATTAATGGCTAAAAGAAAACCAATTATCTTGATTTAATTTGAAAATTATATAATTAATGCGTTATGTGATTTTATAATTTCGAATAGACGAATTTTGCGATTTAATGATAGTGGATTTAGTAATGAAAATATCATATTCTATTGATGAAGTAGCAAGGAAAAAGAATGTCTTTGAATGGGTGAAAATATTACTAAAATGAGTTTTGAAGGCAGAAGCTATAACTGTTAGAAATAGAGGAAGACCTTGGAAAAAGAATTATAGAATTAAATAAAATAAGATTTAATTAATAGAAATTTAGAGCTTTTGAGTTGGGTGTTTAAGGTTTTCAGTATAGTTAGTCCAGTTATTCTCATATCAGACAATACGATTTTGATAAACTATAACATCGTATCAAAATATAAATATATATATAGGTATCTGGTGTATTATATTTAAAAAAAAGTAAAACTTACTCAATTTCGTAGCTCAATAGTTCAACAAATGCTGAAAATAAACCCAATTCATATAGCATTCTAACGTTTGCCCGGCTCCATTGTTGTTGTTCATGGTCCGATTGGACTTCAGCAAAGCATCCCTGCGCTAAATACAATATACAGCGAGCGGCTTTCATTCGTAATACCTTTTTCGACAAATCCAATTGATCCAATAATTTCATAATGATACCTTTACGTTCGTCTTCTGTTAACTTTTGCCAACTAGGTGGCAATTTATATAATTCCATTTGGTCTTCAAATGCCTATGAAATTATTTATTATTTTTTTGTATTTTCTTTTTTTTTCGTAAAAAATGGTCTGATTTGTTGCTATTTATTTTTTTTAATCCTTACTTTAACATTTTGTTGAAATTCATTTTGTTCCGTGTAGCTGTACAATTCAGCTATTTCATTGGGATGTGTATCAGTATCATCGTAGACAAAATCTAAATCTGGACATTCAGAGCCGCCGCCATTCTGTAAAAAATGTATTGAATGCCTTTAGATAGTGATTACAAATTATTCAAATCTTTAAAAAAAGCTTTTGAAGCAACTAATTCATATTCTCAAAAATTATTTTACTGAATCAGTTCGTGGTAAATTCAGAGAAAGGCTCTCTATCATACACACACATATACACTTATGCAAAGTAATGGTAAATATAAGAATTTCCAAAGAACAAACCCTTTATTTAACGCCTAAAGATTAATTATATATACAACATTTTATTTTCAATGATTATAAAAATTTAATTAATATAAAAACACATCTTTTGTTTTAGATTGTTTGAATTAAAACAACACAAGAAAGTAGTTTAGAATATACAAATCAATACAATAAATGTCAGATATGCAGAAGCCAGTAACAAAATTATTAATTTCGTTTCAGTCTGTTTTCATTGTCATTGTGTATAATAATTATTAATTTTAGGCTTATTTAATTTAAAGAAAATATTAACTTACATCTGGATCACACCACAAACGCGGATTGTTATCACGATTTTCTAAAAATTTTACTCGATTATCAGCAATACAATTATTTAAGCTATCACCGTCCATTTTTGTTTCATTTTACATGTACTTTTGACTTGTATAATAAAAGTAGTTTTTATTATTACAAGTTGTACGCGAGTAATGACTTTTGCTAGACAAGAATGAGAGAAAAATGAGAGAATATTTTATAACATTGCGAATAGTGGAATGCAGGTATGTTTGTTGGAAAGATATTATTACATATCAATTCATGCGAGCAACTAAAAACATAAGTAAATAGTTTTCTATTTTTTTTTTTTCAGTATTGCATACAGAATATAATTATATCGTATATTTATATTCACCTAAATTTGAGATTTAACCCATTCAATGACAAGCAACTTGTACCAATTAATTTGCTTTAAAATAATTTCGCCTTGAAATATTATGCGAATTGTCAACAGTAGGCGCTTTGCGATTTGATCCAAAGTGATTCCAATGGAATCTGTTTGAATAGTCGGTAACGGAGATTTTTATTGACTGTCTTTTAATAACAACTGATTCCAAATGGTCTACCTCGTACAACGTAAGCCGTTCTTTCAAAATGATCTAACTTACACCAAATAATCTATAAAACATATTTTCGATCATTTGGTGTAAGTTGGACATTTCGCAAAACCGATTGATATAAGGCATGTTTGAGCTATAATTCAAGTGAATTTAGAGATATTTATGCAAAAACATGATTATTGTTTAACGCTTTTCCATCAAATTTCAATGTATATCGATTAGACGGCAAATGTTCCAACTAAAATACCCTAGATGCACACGGTTTGGTTTTCAGGGAGGAGTAAATTTGTAGAAGTAAGTTAGGGTATTTTTTTCCCATCGACGATTACAAAACGGTCTCAAAATAAATAGATTAAGAGAGAGCAAAAAAAAGAACGGGCTTCAGTCTTCAACCACCATCGACGATTGCAAAACTGCCTCAAAAAAAAAAAAGCGTACCCCTAGCCAGTTTTTGGAAAAGTGAAAAAAGATACTATTTCTTCCAAATTCTTCGAAAATACCGCTCTGTCTCCTAGCTGACTTTTGGGAAAAGTGAAAAAAGATACTATTTTCTTTATTTTTTCAAAATTCTTCCAAAATACCGCGAAAAAGCAAATTGTATTTTGGAAATCGAGGTAGGGTAATTTTGAAATCAAAGTTGGGTAACTTTTTCAAACCTACAAAAGGTACTGTTTTGTTTAAAATCGAGGTAGAATAATTCTATGAAACTTAGAAAACATAATATTTTCTGTGTGCACGTATGCTTTTTGGATAGTAACGATTTTAATTCAGGATTTAAGCTGAGGTTAAATTGTGTGTGTGTGTTTTTTTTGTAATGTTGCATGAGTGTCTGGAGCGCCGTTATAAAATTTTCATTTTTTTTATTGACAAGATAATTAACCTTACTGAAAGTCTCAATTAATAAATAACTAGACGCTTTAAATTAAATTAGGTAAAATATTTTGACGATGTAAACATCCTAAATTAAATTGTCGATAACAGAATATCATTTCGCTCCAATTTTATTCATCTGGTAATAATCAAAATCAAACAGTATACCCAGCAAACAAAATATTATATTTTTTTTAATTTATTTCATATATATTCAGTAGATTTCCATTAACCGTGTAAAGCCTAACTCCGGTTAAAAGGTTATACATGATATTTTAACTATTAAATAGAAAATGAAGTTTTATTATATTAGATTATCACGTATAATCTGTTTAATGGGCGATAACTTTACACGTGTAATGGAAACTAGGTGATTTTATATAAGTATAATGTTTATATCGTATATTATCATAGAATAGTATAGTATAAACGTATAAAGTGCGCGTGATAGTAATATCTGAGGTAAAGAGTAAAGTTCAAATGAATAAAATGAAAAGCTGGCCAATTTACATATATGTTTTTTTTTCTTTTATATATCAATTATGATGATACTCATAATTTCATTTTATATAAATAAATAAAAAATAAGTAGACATGTGATTTCTATGCGTCTTCTATTTTCAATAAACATTTTCATTTTACTATAATACTAAATATGTAAACACCAAGCTGTTTTCGATATGTAGATTGTTAACTGGGATATTTATTTAAATACCACTATTAGGTGTGAAAGAGACATGTGAATTGTGACGAAATGAGAAACATATAGAAAATATAAAATTTTCTGGTTGACATTTGAGCGAGAGCGAAAATAAATAAATCAACTTGGCAGTAGAAGACTTACTTTTCGACAATGCGAGATCAAAATTACATTATCGACCGCCATTACGACAACTACAAGTTGCTTTACACGCGTCGTAAGCACGTCAAGCAAAAAAGAAGAAAAAATTTCATATTCTATCCTATTTAGAATTTTCATAAATAGTTAATAAACTTACATAAATACTGTGTGCGAATAAAACACAGTTTATTTAAAAGAAATATTCATAGGATTCTAGTGGTGGCTTACCAAAATAAATAACGTCACAACGAAAAGTACATGAATTTTTTTTTTCGTTTTTATTTTTATGAAGTAATTTTTTTTTGTGGTTGTTGTGTGTGCGGTGTGTATGTGTGCGATTTGGTGACTGCTGTTCTGTTGCTATCTACTGCGAAGAAACAAAATTATTTTATATATTTATTATCATTTACTACTACTTCTATTAGCCAGCAAAGCTATTATCATCGTGGTGGTTGACGATGAAATTGAAAAATTTAACTAAATTGACGAACGAGGAAAACATTTCAAAATATACCAAATTACCATTTACTCCCATTTTTTTCGTTTTCCTTTAAACAAATAAAAATGTCAAAAAAAAACCATTTTACATTTAAATCATTAACAAATACTTGCTATTAAAATAAAAAAAAAACAAAAAAAACAAAAAAGGAAAATTATCTTATAGCAAATTCTTAGCACCGACAAAACCAGCACCAAATCAACAAAAAATTCCATAACATGATATTTATTAAATGTTCTTAGTGATTAAGTAATTGATTAGTAAATTTATGCATACAATTTATGGAACATCCATAAAAATTTCAAAATAGAAAGAAAGGTGAAATATATTTCATCTGCTATATGGAATACTTACTTACACATACACAATAAACCACACGACACACCAAAAAAAAAAAAAAAAATTAAAATAAATTTCTGTGATTTTACTTTTATAAATATGCATAAATTCATTTTTATTTTTTTACCCAAAAACTAATAGCAGAAGAAACCAATAAAACTTGTTATATTGCTGTCAACAAAGAGTTCGGTTTTCGTTTTAGTTGTGTTTTTCAAATTTTTATTTGTTAATAATATTTGGAGCACTAACAGACGGGCGCTGCTCATTTTTTAATGAGTATTCCAATTGGCGAATTATCACAACGTCTACAAAACGCATTGGATAGCAATTACAATGTAAGTACACTTAATCAAAACCTATTACTCTCTTTCCTATATCTCTTTACGTATATCAATTTCATCCTCGATAATTATTTACTATTTATGTACGTCGTACACGCACTGTCATACAAAATATAAGATTTCATATATCTAACGATGGAATTGTGTCAACTGTCATTCATAATTCAATAATAATTGGATAAAATGTTTTTCTTTAGCGATCATTCACTTCGCTTTTTATTTATTAATTTTTCTTTTATTCATTCATCTTTAAGTAGTTTTAGTTTTAGTAGTAATAGAGATAAAATAGAGAAATAGTAGAAAAAAAAAATTGATTGAATATGCATAATTTTCATTTATGATTTAAAATTGAGTAGATTTACTAGTCAAAATAAACCCAAGAGAAAATTTTCTGCTACTTATACAAACTGTTATTATTTAATTTTTTTATTTTATTAAAATTTTGCCTGTTGTACTAAGATAATTACTTTCGTTTATTTGATTTAAAATAAATCATGGAACTATAATCAAATTAATTTCATAAAAATACTTCAAATTTAATATTAAAGTGTCTTCGAGCACCGAATAAGAATTATTTTAGAGTAATTTTAGGGTAAAAGAACAAAGAGCAAACTTTCTTTAAAGTAAAATTTTGAATCATTGTACGAAAACGCTTATTGTTAACAGTGGAATAGATTCGTTAAACAATCAAAATTGTTAACAAATTCTTATTTCACATTGTGTTAACATTATTCTTATAAGTTAAAATATTACATCTATATGGAAATTATTTCCGAATAATCATTATAATTGAGATCCAGATTATAACAATTTAATTATTAAATCGCATCAATTGAACTTAATAATAACTAGTTTGTAAGATATGAAATTTAAAAATGGTATTGTTTACAAATTGTAGGTCATCGATATGTCAACTGTATTACAAGTTATTGCAGAGTTGGAAGGCATTCAAATCACAAAAGAACAATTGGAGACCACCAGATTAGGAAAATACATAAATCATTTACGTCGTAAAACAACCAATGAATCATTAGCACGTCGTTCAAAAAATTTACTTAGAAAATGGCGTGAAATGATTTTGCCCGTACCAATACCAATACCAACAACAATAACACCTACGCAACAAGCTAAATTTCATCAACCAATTAAAATAGGCGGAGCTCTATCTTCAATGCCATCATCATCTTTTTCTATATCAGAATCATCATCATCACTTATGAATGGGTCCACAAATGCACATCCACCAGTGCAACAAATTCTGCATCAACACCAACCAAATTTGCATTATGGCAATAATAGTGAAATTATTGGTATTGGTAGTCGATTAAGTAGCTCTGATATTAAGAGACATGCAAATGGTAGCAAAAAATCTAGTCGGACATCAGCACCAGATACAGTTTCAACTGGAATTGGTACAAAACTGACGCCAATCACACCAACGTTAATAAAAAAATTAGGTGTAAATAATAGTAGCAATAGTACACCACAAACATCAACTAGCGCTACATCAAAATCTGGTCCAATTAGTTTCGCTAATTTAATTAATCAAGCCGAAAATAACCAAAAGAAATTAAATGCCGCCTCAAAACAATTTTTGTCATCATCAACGTCTACAGCCACAATATTAGAGCGTCAGCATGATGAACGATCGAAAAGTCCATTAATATTGCCAGCCTTACCAAAAATACCGAAGAAAAATTCGTCATTATTAAATATTAGTAGCCTTGCAAATGAAGTTACGGATCGTTCTCGCAGTCCATTATTTAATATGACAAGTCAGCAGAAATTACATCAACAGCCTCCAAAACGTCAACAGCAATCCCAATCCCAACCGCAACCACTTTACTCAACAATAACGGATGATAATACAATGCATCAATATGATATGGAACAGCATATGAAATCTATTAATGGTGGTCGTGATCATCATTTTTATATGCACCATGCTAATGGTGGTAGTGGTGATGTTAGTGATAGTACAAGAAAACATAAAAAACCTAAAAAAGAAAAGAAAAGAAAAAAACAATCATCATCACAATATTTACCTAAAAACGCAACCAACACAGTAGCATCATCAATTTTGGAAGTACCAGATAGTCTCTCGAGTAGCTCAATTAGTTTATTTAATAGCACAAATAATTCAATGAAAATGACATCAACAACACCAGAAATTGTAAATCCAAATTTATTAGGAACATCGTCAGCAACGGGAATAAAGCCAACCGAATTAACATTTTCGGGTAAATTTTCGAAATCAGACGTAACAATAATTAATATTGATAGCAGTAGCTGCAGTAACAGCCCCAAACATATTGCATCTACTAATCGACTGTTAACAAATGAGCGTAGTCGGAGTCCAGTTTTAATAGCAGAAAGCCGTAGTTCAAGTCCTTCTACGGCTACAACAATTTTAGGTGGACTTAATAGGGTAGCTATTGAAGGATCAAGAATTCGTGAGGATGAAAGTATGTCGAATCAGACAATGATTACTCGACCAAAATCATCAGTGACGGCAACCGGCTATGGTGAAAGTCTTTCACAGGTGAGTTGAATTAAATAGTATTGACATTTGATGTGAACTTTAATTAGAAAAAAATCTTATTCAATCAGGATGCATTATTAGTATCTACTGCAGGCGGTGATAGTATTGGCGATAGTGCTAACACAACAATTATTACTAGTGGCATTGCGGAGACAACATCATTACAACAAATGCCGACGATCGAAATGAAAAAGCGCGGTAGAAAAAAAGGTTCGAAAGGTGTAGATCGACGTTTAGCGGATGCAGCCAGTATATCACAATCTTCACTTCAGCCGGGTTCCCAATATTACGATACCGTTTCATTGTTATCATTAAAAAGTAAAATTGATTCAATGCGCGGCACAACAAAGAAAGTAAAGACGACTAAAGAGCTCTTGGCCGAATTACAAAATCGTAAGATCACAAACGCCACTGGTGGTGGTGGTAGTAATTATGGTTCTCAAACGTCGTCACCAACATTATCAGGAACACTTTTTTTGCATCAACACCAGTCTGTGCCATCACCATCAACATGTTCAGGTATTTGTTAATTTTTTTTTTTTTAATAATAATAATAATAATAACAATAACAATAACTAATTTCATAATTAATTAAAATATTTATTTAATCATTTTTATACGAACAGAAAATTCTCAGCAATCCCATACAAATTCAACAACTGATATGCGATCAACTACTGCAACACCAGTTTCTGTGTCACCAGAACCAATGAAAACAGTAAATATCGATCAAACGTTGATGGGAACAATAACAGCCAGTGGCAATGTTGAATCAAAGGTTTCTCATCAACCATTATTAAATGAAGATGATGGTATTAGCAATAGTTACAACAATAGCCGTTCAACTAATATTACTAATGACGAACCAAAGAAAACAATTGAAGATGAAATAATTGAATTACGTTCGCAATTAGCTCCATTAAATATAACTGAATTGATGGCTTGGAACGCAATGATGATGAATGATGTTGTATTATGTACGTGCACATTAAAAGAAATTGAATCAATAAAGACCGAAGAGACACCACCATTACCTCTATTATCAGGAACTATTGCATCGGGTGAATCATCAACGACTAAAATGACATACGATGCGGATGTGCCAAAGAATATAACAAAAACGATATATCCTACATCGCCACTAAAACCACAACAGCAACAAATAAATAGACCAGAAATAGGAAAACTAGAAAATAACTCAAATCGAACATCTACGGCAACAACTATCAAAAAACCACCAATAAGATCCATTTTTGATTTAGATTATGAAGAAGACGAAGATCCAATCCATACATTCAAAAGTAATAATAATGTTACAAATAAAAACTGTGATGAAAATAGTCTTGGTGAGGCAATTGTTGAGTTTAATAAAGATACGTTCAGTCTTAATGATAGCCAATCAACCACAATCCTGGATAACGAATTTAAAGTATTTTCTAATTCTAAAAATGAACAAAGCAATTTAGGATCCATTGATCTTGAATTTAATAGTTTATCAAATATTAATGACACAATGAATATTAAATCAGAAGATTTCGAACAATCAAAATTAGTAAAATTTGAGGAATTTAAACAGCAAAAACATGAGCTAGAATCTAGTATAACAATGGCAGCCAGTAATGATACTAATTCATTAGTGCAGTTTATTCCGGAAAATTTATCGCCGATTGCACTCCCGATTCAACAATTTTACGTTGAAGAGGATCCAAATTGCAAAGCAAAACATTATTTTATAGATACAAAAATGTTAATAACAGAATATCATATCGATAAATTACATAATTCATGCATACCAAACGTGAATGGTAATTGGGATCATAGTGATGCATTAGTTACAAAGAATGAAGATAATATAGTCAGTTTTCAGCAAGTGTTATTAGACAATGATGTCCATACCACACCAGTAGACAGTATAAATCCAGATAAACATATTGTGAGTGTGGAGGATAATAAATGTGAAGAAGCAGCTAATAATAGTGAACTATATGAACGTGTTGTGCCGATTTGTAATCACATAACAATGGACCGAATACCAAAAAATTTAAAACACATTCAATTTAAATGTCATTTATTAAATACTAATGTAAAAGAAGTGGTAGTTGGCAATGAAAAAGAGATGGTGGAAAAAATAATTAAAAATAATGATCAGCGTCATAAAAAGCATAGGAAATTACATTATCATAATAAACATCATCAGCATAAAAGTAAATTAAAGAATAAAAAACGACGACGCGATGATGTTGGTGATTTTGATGAATTTGATGAAAATCAACCATCAAGGAATAAATTAAAATATACATTAGATAATAGTGAATTGGCGGCGATTGAGGATGACGCAGTCGTAAAAGAAAAGTCACCACCACTAGTTGATAAAAAATTAGCCGACAAACTGATAGTTTCCGGAGATATAGAAAATTTACCATCTATTGTTAATAACGATGGCAGTTTTTTGATGGGTGGTGCTTGTATTGGCGGAATCGGTAATAATAATTCTACAAATTTATTAGATTTCAATAACAGTACATATCCGGATATCGATTTAAATAATAGAATATTTGATACCGAAAACCACCAACAAAATAAACATAAGGAAATACATTATACCGGTAGCAATAGTAGTAATTATAGTGATAATAATAATATAAAAAATGTGATGATGGACAATGATGGTGAAATAGATTTTGATAGTAGAAAATATGAGAAGGAACAAATTGAAGAACCGGATGTGGATGAAAATAATGATAATAGTGATTTAAATACGACGAAATTTGATAAGTTAATGGGCGCTAAAATGGCCATTGGCAATTATCAAGATGCTGAAAATGTTAATGATATAGTAATTAGTAATGATAAATTATCGCATGAAACAATTAATAATAAAAATGAATATCCTACATTATCACCATCATCATCACCGCAACACCGACAAAATAATAATTTCAATAACAAGAAAAAACAATTAAACCTCGCTGAGGTTTCAGGAAGCAACGCACAACCAATTCTGAAACCAATTAAATACAAAATACGAAGGAGTTCCACTGATTTTAATGATAGTAGAATAAAGAATGCAGACAATAACCTTAGCATTGTCGATAAAAGTGCTAATTTTGATAAAGATCATCCATCATATTCATCTGCTAGTGGCAATGCAAAAATTATATTAAAATTATCGCGTCAATTAACTACTGATTGTATTGATGAAGATCAAGATGACGATGAAGAACAAATCGATGAAGAAGAACAAGAAGAGGAAGAAGAACACGTTAATAATAATAGAGACGTAAAAAATAGACGTAAAAATAGTTCAAATAGTGATTCTAGTGATAATGATGATGGTCCTCATTATGGTGTTGCCGATGATGCTAGTGGTGATGATGATGATGATGATGATGATGATGATGATGACGATGATGATGAAGATGACGATGAGGATGTTGGAAAAGTCTATGAAGAAGAAATAGCTGATCAGTTTATAACACTTGAAAATTTTGACACTGACAGTGAATGTAGTCGTGCACAAACGCCTGGTAATGAGGAAGCTGATGATGAAGAAATTGAAGATGAAGAAATTGAAGATGAAGAAGCTGAATATGAAGATAATGTTTTTGAGAATGCAATGGACGATGATGCAGTAGATATTAATGATGATAATGACAGTAATATTATAAATGCTGATGCTATAGAAAGGGATCTTAGCTCATCGCCACAATTGCTCACAAGTTGTTCAGCTGTATTGTTCTGTAATACTGTTATTGATGAATGTAAATCATCTTCCAATTTGTTTAACGCCATTGACTTTCAAGATCCACAAATTGCAAATTCGAATAGTAATGACTTCAAAATGATGAATTATATTAATGAAGACAACACAAATGATTCTAATGCTAATACCCAAATGGCTGTGTCCAATTTAAAAAGTAGTAATATCAATTTATTAGAATCAAATAAATTGACAAATTTACCTATTACTACAACAAATAACACATTGCCATCGTCACCACTAACAGTAACAATAACACAAGAAAGCCATAATAGTAATCTAAATAGCATTGAAAATATCACTACAAATAATAATAATCTTATAAATAATCTTAGTCAAAGTAATAATAATAGTTTAAATCTTTCGAATATTAATCGTGACGAAAATTATTATTATTCATTTACGAAAAATCAACAGAGCAATAAAAGGTCAAGATCGTCATCTGCATCATATATATCGTCTACATCACTTACAGCATCGTCATCATCATCATCAGATGTGCAATCATTAAAAAAGAAATCGAAAAAATTAAAACGAAAACGTCGACGTGAATTACCGTGTGAACATCACTACGGACGTACATCTCCTTCTCCCCCTCATTCTCCCTCTCCTTCTTCCTCTTCCTGTTCCTGTTCTTCTTCATCTTCATCTCCAATGTCTGCTGCAACAATTACAAACACCACAACAAATGTTGATTCTATAAAAGTAAATGATACACAATCAGCCGTAAAATTTGAAAAACAGGATGATAAAAATAATATCGAATTAATGCAAGATAAAGTAAACCAAAATCAACAAAAACAATATAATTTATTACCATTTGAAAATAACGGTCTATTGGCTAGCTTTAATAATTTAACGCACGAAAATGATTCAGGCGTTAATGAAAATGGCCACAAATTCAAAGAATGGTATGAAGTAGTCCGTGTAAAATCATATAATGATGAACTATTAACCATTTTGCCTTATGTAGTTATTGATTGATTTATTTGATTGAATGGCGATAGCGGTGAGATTAACGTCTCCGGTGCCAATCCTCTTAATGTTTTAGATTAATTTTATATAAAAATAGTGTAGACACATCAGAGCACTGTATCAGCCATACGAATTCAACCAACCAATTAATCGTATTGCGTTAATTTATATTTATAATTTTATTTTTATTTTTATTTTTATTTTATTGTTTTTTATCAAATTTAATATACTTTGAAATATAATTCAATTTTAAATATTTCATTGCAGTTATTGTAATTAAACTTAATGTTATAAAAAGGAATATAAATAATAAAATGCCCATTCATTTTCATTATTTTCTTTTTACTGATTAACAATTTGTCTACAAATTATAAAATAAATTATGAACTTATAACTTAAGAAAAAAACATATTGTTTGTTTTATTTAAAAAAAGAAAAAAACAATAATAGACCATGTTGTTATTGCGCTAGTTTCTACGTGAAAATCTGAAAAAGTTTCACATAAATACGAAAAATATTGACGTCTTAACATGGTCTATAGATCATGGGTTATAGTTTAAGTATTGGCCACTCATGTCGTTAGTGTGTACTGGCAAAATCGTTTTTGTTTCATAAAATCAATGAAGCAGAAAGGGAAAAGTAATATTATTTTGCCAGTCTTCACTACCGCCTCTAGCGTATGAAATATGATGCACGACAACATTCAGTCAAAACATGATCTTATGTTTTCAATTATAGTTATTGCATCGCACACCAGCAGCGCAACATGTCAAGTTGTATATATAATTTTCCATTCACTATTTTTTTCGTTTTTTTTTCAATTTTAATGAATTTTTGTGACAAGACTATACTAAATCAATTTTGATCATTTTTACAGTTTTGAGTTCGTATGGATATGTAGTTTTTATTTACATAATTCGTTATTTAAATTTGTTAAAAAAAA
>JAABKK020007515.1:0-16584 GCA_011634745.2 Catotricha subobsoleta
ATTTTACATGAAACGTTTCATTTAGAGAGTGTTTTCATTTAGAGAGGTTATTTTGTAAGAAAAAATGTATAAAAAAACCCGTCGCGGTAAGACCGTTTCATTTAGCAGAGGTGTTTCACTTAGAGAGGTTGCATTTAGAGAGGTTTTACTGTACTTTAAATTCGGTCCATCCATTTTAACAGTTGTGTCCAGGGAGGCGAACCTGTGCCATTTTAATTATTATTTAAAAAAAAAAAATAGGGTTCAGTTGTTTGGGTTTGGTTCTTAAAATGAAAATTTGCTAATTTTTCTTCGCTTTATAATCTAATAATGTAAATTTTCCTGAGTTTATTTATTCGATAACATATCGGTTCGGTTCTTTGAATAAAAAAAAGGCAGAGCTCAATCATTTGGGCACAACATAATATGGCGTTCGGTTTTTTAATATTTTGGATTCGCTTCTATTTATGTATATTTCAAATGATGAAAGCAAAAATTACAATTCAGTATAAAAATTTGATAATCAAGGAGCCAGATTATTTGTTTTTATAACATTGCGATTTAAAAAAAAAAGAAAGAAAAATTAGGTTCGGTTTTTAAATGAAAAAAATGGAGGTGAGTTTATAAAAGAAGAAGAAGTTGAGTTCTAAAAGCAAATCGGTGAGCCTCCCTGAATGCGTATCGATGTAGTTGATTGAATTTAATAGAAAATGGTGTACAAATAAGCCTTTCGGTAAATTTGAATGGTTCACATTTTAAAATTGAGAGAGCAATCAATCATTTGAATGAATTAGATGAAAAAAATAATGCGATATATCACAAAATTTAAAGCCTTTTCCCATGTAATAAAAATGCAGAAAAAAATAAAAATAAATTAACTGAAACAGCATTTTTACACAACATCTATACTGGCCTAGTGATAGCTGATAGTTGGATGGGTTTGTTAAACAAATTATGTATATACAAGCACGTATAATAATGAAACTGGTTTCATAGATAAGGCTTCGGTTACTTGGAATTGGTATTTAAACCCACAAAACTATAGAAATTAAAGGACAACAAAACACTTTCAATACGATTATTACTATTTGGGATATTACATAAATGGATATCAACCAAAATGCGACCCTTTCATTGATAAATTGAATAAACTAAATAGGTTTTTTTTTCTTTTCTTTTTGCCCCAAAATACCATTAGATTTCACCGAGACTTTACAGCCTCTCACTTTACATTTAAAGTGTTTTCGACTGCTCCACATAATTTCTTATTGTTCTGCAAATTAACAAATTTGTAAGATACTCACTCGTACTATGAACGGTGCCTGTGCATGAATTCCCAAAAATCACAAATGAAATTAATCTATAATAAGTAATTAAACTTTTCGAATATAAATTGAGTATTTTCTAACAATTTCACATTGATTATAGAATTATATAAGAAAACTTCATACTAATTATATTTGTAATTGATACACGAACTGAAAATGCTTTAAACCATAAATTAAAGTTTTCAAAAAGTTTTCTCTTATTTATTTTTTTTGCTATTTTATTTTGTCCGTACGGGAGGGAGATTAAATTGACTAATTATATTATTTTGGAATTAAATTACTTATCGTGTGGTTAGTAGTTATAATGAAAATCCGATAGAATATTATTATGCAAGAGAAGAAAGCAGAAAAAAAAAGTTTCGGTTTTATTAATTGTATGGAATTAGTTTTGGGTGAATATTCTATATTGTATAAACAACATATTCATTGGTAATACGTTTTATTGTTATTAAATGTCATGAGCAACTAGTATATTTTTTATCCGCATTCTCTATATAATATGAGAGTGTGTGTATGTGTATCCCATTGTGCCTTGAAGCTATTATTAATATCACTATTCTACAAATCAATGTTTAGAGATTTTGCTGTTAAGGTGTTTAACAATAAATTAGAGTGATTTAGATTGTGTATTGCATGTTGTTCTATGACTCGTTTCATTTCAATTTATATCTATCCATATTTTTTTTTTTGTATTTTGCGTTTACTGCCAATACATTTTATATAGAAGTTATAAACAGTGCCAGATACTTATCAAAACTACAATATAACGGAACATTTCATTTCAATCTAAATAATTGTGTACCATTTCTTGCCTATAATATACTCGTATCTATAGCTATAGGTATATATTTTATATTGAAAATATGATATTTGTTAAAACCTCTTGCTGGATATAGGTATGTATATTTTGTTTTCACGTGCCATTTTGTGGTTTCATTTGTATTCGCATATAACCCATTTGTGTGGCGGTATGTAGAGGTATTGCCTGGTAATAGCTTTTCACTATTTGTGTAAAGAATATCGACCAATCGTTAATATAATACCTAAAGTTGTTGAGGTTTATTTATTTATTTTTTTTTCTTTTTGTTTTGTTTTGTTTCCTTTTGATTGATTATATAAATGCGTGACAAGTTGACAGAAGGACGCATGTTAGGGGCGAAACAATTAAAGTGAAAATCTACGTTATCCCATACATAACGATATAGAAAAGCTTTTGTTAAAATAGATAATATGTAACAAGTTATAAAACTATTGTTAGAACATTTATAATGTGTGTTTGAGTTGTAGCCTCTAGCCTAGTTGTTTAATGATTTTATATATAATATATATATATATATTTTTTTATAACAGTGATAGGGTACCTAGTGCTTATACAAAGTTCTACTGCTACAGAGTGGACCTAACGATAAATAAATGTTGCAAATTATTAATATGAAATAGTGTCGGACTGGGGGTCTATATTTCACAAATATGATAAGTCGATAAATCGATTTTACAAGTCGAAATATCTCTTGAATGAATAATCCAATTGATCACCGGTTTGTTTTATTTTATATAGAATTATTAGAAGAAAAGAACAAAACAATCTCGTTGCGTCAGCAATTTGCTTTATTGATTCAAGAGATATTTGGAATTGTTAAAATAAACTTGTCGACTTGTCACGTTTGTGAAATTGGTCCCTGGCTGCGAGAGGTCCGGAAATAAACATCTAATTTTGCTTTGTTTCTTTTTTTTTATATAAACGTTGATCAAATATGCGGATTTATTGAAAAGAAAAAAAAAATAAAGAAATCGACAAATGCTTTTCTAACTTTTTGGCACATTTTTGTTCCTTTATATAAAATAAAAACTTGATAAAATTGTAATTTGAAAACGCCGCTTTATGATTTTTTAATTAAAAAAAAAAAAATTTAGAAAGTTATAAAAAATTTAACGTTAAAGCTTGTAAAAAATTAATAGAGAATATATTTGCACGCAATGGAATTTTATTTTATTTTTTGTAAGAAAAACTTTTGTTGACCTATTTTAAGAACAATAACCGCTCATTTTCATTTATTTTAATAGCATTTAATATTATTTCGTATTTTTCTACTAAATATTTGTGAACCCGGGCACCAGAGATGGAAGAAATTGTTATGCATGAAATGTGTAGAAATATTTTACCACCTAATTAATTTTCGCCACCTGGAGACTGACTGGAAATTTAATAGGTACAGTTAATACAAATGTATTACCTACCTACCTATATTTGATAAGATATTGTTTTAGTACCCTAGTAGTTTTTGACAGCAATCACAACAATTTCAAGTAAACTTTACATTTTTACGTACGTAACGCAAAATACAAGCGACCGACGTTTTATAATGTTACCGTATAAAACAAAGCCTCGCCCCCCAAATATATGTATAGAACAAAAAAAAACGTCATTCTTTTTTATCCCAGAATTCAGTCACAAACCTATTACCATCCACCGCAACCTAATAATGCAGTAAATAATGAATTTAGTTTTTCTATTCTATTCTATCTAATACATTACATTTCTTTACCGGATATAAAATACATTTCAAATCTTAATGACCAGTTCGGCACTGATGTTATCTGTGTGTGTCTTTTTTTTTATATATATACAAATTGTTGTTGTGTTGTTTTATATTTATTTATTATTTTATTTATTTTTTTGCACATGAATGCTCCTTTATGTTTTTAATATCACTATAAGCTATTTTTTATCTTGTTGCTTGTCCCCTACTAAGTATAGGAAATATCTATAAAAATATTAAATGTTGTGTTTAATTATATACTGATCAGTTTCCACTATGTTTATCTATGCGTAGTTAAACATCTTCAATCATTATCATAAAAAAAAAAATATATGAAACATAATTGAACATCATTAAAATTTTAATTTACATTATTAGCATAATAATTTTTTTTTTATCTATTCATTATTTTTTTTTACGGCGCATAAATTAATTTTCCTCTATTTATTTTATAAAAGAAATAATGAATTTGTTTTTAACTATCAATTAATTTCAAAGCACCGGAAATTTACGATTTACTAGTTCCTATTCAGGCGGAATGTTTTAAATAATTCTAACACAAAAGGTGTTTTTCAGATAAATGAAAAATAATTGGATGGTTTTCTTTTTATATTATAGTCGGAACCGGTCGGTGATACTAGTTAGGCCTAAGGCAAAAAAAAATATGATCCTGAAAAGTTTTTATTTTGCAACTTAAAAAAAATGAAACCGAATTAATTCCGAATTAATTCCGAATTAATTCCGAATTATTAATACCATTAATTGTCGGTGCGAAACATTTTACTAATTCAAAATACGGTATTTTATTTTATCTTGTTTTAGCGATTGAGATGAAAATGCTACTTTAAAGCTGTGCCATCAAAATAGTTTTCGAACCGAGTAACTTTCTCATAATATGACTCAATTCGAAAGCAACATACATTTTACCTAGTTCAAAGCATATAGTAAACATTTTCAGTAGTTTCTTGAACTTATAATGAGTTTTGAAAGTTCGATGATGATGTCTCTCTCATTTAAACGTTGGAGCACATTTATCAAACATATATGATACTAATTTATTCATGCACATAGTTCTTCTGTTCCAATTAGCTTTTAAATTACTTGTAATTGGAAGTGGAAACAAAAAAAACTATATATAGAAAAAAATCAAGTAAAACTTGTAAAGTATTATATTATTTTTAGATACCGATTATACTAAAGCCAAATATAAATAACCGAAACATTGTAATTTATTACATGAACTGGCGCATAAGATAGAAGAACCAAAAATTAAATAAAATATAAGTCATGAATGGGTGTGAGGTGGGTAGAGTATGGATAAAAATGGTATATATTTCGAAATGTCATTTGTTCTTTTTTATTTTATTTTTCAAACTTATAAAAAGTTTTCTTTTTGTGGTTTTATACGTGATAGAAAAAAAAAACGATAGAAGTTCACCCGAAAAGTTGTTTTATTACGTTTAAGTGGAAAATTATTTTCTTTTTGTCGAGGAAGAAAAAAAAATGTATATACTTATAAGAAAAGAAATTATTGTATGGTAAATATATAGGAAAAGTCTCATTCTTACAAAACGACAAAGTGTTTTTTCGTTTTTATTTACATTCCAACACAATAAAGAATATATATTATTTCGAAATTTCGTACGAATAATATTTCCACATTAAATATACAACAATATGAATGAATTTGATGTACTTAAATATCATGTAGGTTTAAATGTTTTATATATTCTATATTTCATCTATCGTCTATTCTATATAAAATATGAAATTATACATATTTTCTCATTTCAAGTAAATAAATGTTTAAAATTGTGGAAATATCTCTCTCATCATAAACAGAAGTAGGCGGTAAGCGGTACGCGCGGTACTCACAAATACACACTATATAGATAGGTAGGTATGCTATGCTGGCTGCTATAATATACCTTTTTAGCTACTCTTTTATAAATATTATCTGCATAATATTTTGGCTGATAACATATATTATATATATATATAGAGAGATGTATGTACACGTATATATATAGCTAGCTATTATATGCCATAATGGAATTTTATTTAAAGCACAACAATACAAAAATAAATACTTGAACACATAAAAATACCGCGCCATATAATAATATTTTTTTCCATTTTGCATTTCCCATTTTCAAAAACGACAAAATAAAAAAGAAAAAGAAGAAAATATGTAAAAATATTAAATAAATAAATAAATAAATAAATAAATAAAAAAAAAAATCGTATTATAGGTATATAGAAAGTGGTAGGATAATAAATATGATTTGAAAGATCGTAAAAATCAATGTTTTTTCTTCTTGTCGGTACACACAGTTTATTAAATTACATTAATGTACACAAGTACACGAAACACACATACGCACATGAATATAATATATGTATTATATTATATTGAGGGTCTCATATCAATGCGGGGGGAAGGGGCTAGCATATAGGCAAAAAAAAAAAAACTAGTAGGTTCTGTAAGAAAAAACAGGTTTCATATATCAGGATGAGAAAGTTAGTTTTAGGACGTTCCCGAAACGTCTAGATCATTCACATTTCGAACTCATTTGCGCTATTAATTTAACTTATACATTCCAAACTTCAACTTTCCTATCACACTTTACACTTAAGCAACATAGTCAAATCAAATATTGTGTGAAAAGAAATGTATGTTATGATCACACTTCGCAAAAAAGTACGAAATGCGAGTTAGTAACGATGTTTCGGAAACGTCTTTAGTACCTACACCATATGAATGTAAGTAAACGAGACATAAAATTTTATGTGATATAAACACAATTTTCATAGTATATGACATAATTTTTTTTATTGTTATTATTTTCTCTTCATCAATGGCCTCAGAAGGCTAGAAACAAATATCCACAAAGAGAGGGGAGCCCAAACTTTAAAAAAAGAATTACTCTACCTCGATTTTGGACAAAATACTATCCTTTTAATAAATACATTTTATCCCCTTTTTTCCGTTTACCAAAAAATATATAAAAAAAAAAGAAATTATATGCCTTAAAATACTATTTATTTAAGGTTATTTTATCTTAACCGTGTAACTAGTATTTTCTTTAGTTATTCGGTCTAATAAAATATCAATTATTAGGTAAAATATTTATGTCATCTAGCCACTGCCTAAGTAAACATAAACATCTCATAGAAACATGATCATTACTTTTAAGGCTCCAGGTATTACCTCTGATTTCCCATTGAGATTTGAAAAGAAAAAGCCAGCGCATCTACGAGTATATATGTGCAGCCGTGCAGGCCATCTGATTTACCATAACAAAATTCGTCTTCTTCTACGCATATTATTGAGTTAGTTTATGAAATCAACATATTTTTTTATATATTCAGAATGCATCACGCTGACGCATTATCAGACGAGCTGTCAAGTGCCTCTTATTATAGCGACGTAAATGAAGTTATTTTCAGACGAAAAAATTACAAATCACAATAAAATCCAAATACTTTATTAATTGTACTTTTATTTCCATAAAATAGAGTTCTACCACTAATGATCATACGCATTGTCTCATAACGTAACCGATAACTTAAATAGGATGATAAATCATGAGTCATGACACTAACTTTATGCAGGTTTTTAAGAACTATTGATTTTCGTGATAAAACTTTCTTCTTCTTTTTTTTTTGTTTTTTAAATTTGGCGCATAGGCCTCTACTTTTAGTATAAAATACTCAACAATATTTTAACAGGATAATAATATATATTATATTATATTTAAAAATTCGCTATATATTATATCTAATACTATGTACGAGTATGTATTCGGTTTTCACAACATTTATACACATAAAAAATTTGTATACAAAAAATCATAAAAAAGAAAATCGAAAAAAAAACCATAAATCAAACAAAATAAATAAATATTATATAGGAATATATTTCTATATATATAATATATATATATAACGTTGTAAAATTTTCGTACATGTTGAATGTTACCCAATCAATACAAACAAAAAAGTTATATATATACATTGAAAGCACAGCCACACAAGTGAACACAAAACAATAATCAATTTATTATATATATAAGTTTAAGTATATTTTAAGTTTTTACGTTATATACGTTTTTTGCATGGCGGAATGACTGCTAGGTCGATATATAATTCTCATAATATATAATTCAGCGACTGATAAATAAGATGAATCTGGACAATAATAACGATTTTTACTGATAATGAAAAGCCACAATTTATAAATGTGTTTGCATTGAAATAATTTTTTGTTTGTTTATATACAGCCAGTTATTATAATAGTCGTGCCATTTTGCCACCTGTTGTTTTTCCTATCATTGGTGAAAATTCATCTATAGATATATAAGTATTTAGAGTAAAATTATGTAGTTTTTTTTTTCTTTACTTATGAATTATTTAGTTTAAGTAAGTATAGATTTACGATTACATATAGTTTTAAGACTTATAAAATACGGTGCATTAGCATTGGAATAACATGATTTCAAACTGACACGTTTTTTTTTTCTTTTCTTTTTATGTACTTTTCCTTTAGTTTTTAAAATTGATTTTATGCAAGACAGTGCGCGCTCTATCCACAATTGCTGGAATCAATTTATTCGAGATAATACATAATATCCATCATATTTGATATTGTCACGTAGTTTTTGTGAAAATCTTCTATTTTTAATATTTCAATTTTACTGTAGCAACAGCGTTCACAGATTATTACTATATGCATTTTATAGTTAATCTTTTATGTTGATATGCTTGAATATAAGAATAATATTTCAACATAGTTCGTAAATGGAACTTTCGTTATCATAAGAATATATAGCTTGACAATTCTTACATTAAAGTTAGTAATCTACAATTTAAATTTAACAGCGATTACAATTTATATTACACGAACGTTGTATTATTATATGTAATATAGAAAATTGCATAAATACGGTTCAGATAAAATCTTATTATTCCAAGGTGACAATTTTCTCTATGTATTGTTGTTCATTGATGCAATGAAGCTTACAACTGCTAAAATATTATAATTTATAAACAATTTCATAATGAAATTGAGGCGTTTACTTAACATAAAACAAAAATTTAAAAAAAAAAAACAAACATCAAACAATTACAGCTTTGTATTTCGGAACATTTAATCAAGAATTGCGTTACATTTATTAACAATATTCTATATTAAACTCAATGCACAAATGGAAAAAAAACTACATTTCAGTATCCGTATTCTATTCCCTTGTCATATCCGTCCGTACTTTACTTATTTAAATTTTGTGAAATTTTCAATTTTAAAGTTCAAAAAAGCTATCAAATACTGTTAAAAAATATGTTTAAAACTTGTAATATCTACCAACTCTTACGTGATATTACTGACTTTGACATCATTCTGAAACTATATATATATACTTGAATACTTTATGAATATACAGAAATATTCATTTTTAAATGGGTTAAAATAAGGATTTAAAATATCAAGACCAAAAACTGTTATCCTTTTTGCTCGACTAAGCAACATTAGATATATATATAGAAAATAAAATCAAGCCCGAGGTTAAATCATCATGTTATTGTGTTTATATTACATTATACAAAACTACATTAAAAATTATAATACCGAGCATAAAATCCCAATCCTACATTCGAATATACACAGGGTGTGTTCCTGTTCCATTTAAAACTTTTATCCCTTTCATTTATTTATTTTTAAATTGAAATAGATACACCGTCTATTGGAAAGTGCCAAAGGGCGGAGAAATTGGTAAACTATGTCGTATTAAAAATGGTCTATAACTGTTCTAAAGATAGAATAACATTTTAGAGCAAACTTTTTTTTTACAATGATATACCTTTAAGTACCTTAAAACCAAAGATATTTTTATAAAGAGTTGAACAGAAACGATTTTTGGAAAATATTGATTCGCTCTCAAGATTTATAGGCAATACAGTTAAAGCTGAAGCTGATACGTCCATAGAAAATTATTTTATTATTTGTATCAGTCAGTATTTTGATAATTTATACACAACGATCTTTTGCGTTGAAGTCATTACTCAATACTCATATACAAATACATTTCATTTACAACAATTAAAGACATAAATTTTATATCTTCTTTAGAACATGTTTTAGAGCATTCCGCCCTCTTGAACTTTTCCATCGATGTTAAAAATCGTATATCTATTATAATCAAAACAAAAAAATAATTAATAAAAGTATTTAAAGGTCAAGTTATTGAAAATGTACCTTTCTTTTACTCATAAATAAGAAATATATTTGTGATTAACAGAAAGGTGCATTTTCAATAACTTGATCAATAAATTCGTTACTGGAGAGCTCTCCAAACTATAGTCTCTAATAAACATTGACATTAAGTCCACCAGGCTGAATATAGTTGTAAGTGTCATCTGCTCAGCGAATATAAAGATTTCAAATAAATCGATAATATTACTTTTTTTGTATTCGTATATAATACATTATTATAATGTATATTTATTTATGAAGAACATTTATTTACTTATCATATTATATTTTACGTATATATGTTTATGATTATATAAAATAATATCTTCTTATAAAAAAAAACTGTCCTTTATTTGAATTTTAGAAGCGAATTGAGCTGGTGGACTGCAAAATTGTTATTTCGCAATTTTGTGCACCACCATTGTCCGAACTATGTTTATTAGAGACTATACTCCAAACACAAATATTAAAAGGATTTAAAGTTTTAAATAGAACACCCTGTATATATATTATATATTTTTGGTCTCATCATTCTGTATTATTTACATCAGAAATTTTATTTGTATACACCTCATCTTCTTCGCAAATGTGCATAGAAACTTTATAATACTTTAGCAGTTGGTCTTCCATTCTTTTTATACTTTATTATTTTATTATTATTATAATTTTTTGCTTGTCAGAAAACTTAAAACTGATAAGCGCAAAATGTTATTGTGAAAAAAGAATAATAAATTTTTATATATATTATTATATAATATATAGATAGACATAGAGGGTATATTATACGTATGTCGTATATATATTATATAAATGGTGTTGCTGCTGATAAAAGTGACAACTAAAATACTATATATGTATATAATATATATACATTATACACTGCCGTCAGAAAGTTTGAGACCACCCTAATTGCCTATGAATACTGTATGAAATGAAAACTGTGAAATAGCTATAAAGTGTGTTCGCAAAATTGTAGTACACTCAATTCTAGGAAATTTTTTGAAGACCGCATTAAAATTGGACAAAAATTACGAAAGTTGTCGAAAGTTGTCAAAAGTTGTCGAACAAGTGGTGTTTTTCAAACCGTTAGAGATAACGGTACACTTTCTTCGGCCAAATTGTAGATCTCGGCGAGACAAATAATTTTGCCGAAGGCAGTATGTAAATCGGAGATGAAGGTCAGAAGTTACGCGACTAGTAACATGAGCTTTTGTTCAAATTTAGTGTGTTAGTTTGTCCAATTTTGATGCGGTCTTCAGAAAATTTTCTAGAATTGACGAGTACTTTGCGAACACACTTTATAGTCCTATTTCACAGTTTTCATACAGTATTCATAGGAAATTAGGGTGGTCTCAAACTTTTTGACGGCAGTGTGAATATATATTTTTTTTAAATATATGATTTAAAAAGAGAAGAAAGCATTGTTATGGATTTGCAATGCCATTTCTAAAAATAATAATTTAATTTTTCTATATATTAAAAAATAAATAAATAATGAATGAATGAATGAATGAATTGAATGAATGAAAGATAAGAGTGTGTAATGGGGTATACGCATATAAAATAATATAATATAGTTTAGAATTTTAACTGCTAGCATTCTATAAATACCTACACAATTACATAGTTTTATGAAAATGTAGGTAAGTACCTATTTTATATCGTTTATTGTTTTATTTGGTTATGTGTTTGTTTGCTTTTTTTATTGCTAAAGATGAATATACGAGTATATAGTGTGGACGAAACAATTTTAATTGTTTTTAGTTTTGTATTGTTTTATTATAATTGGTTCTTGCAATATATATATAGGAAAGCTGCATTTTAGTATTTTATGTGTTTTTGAAACAAAAAGCGAAATTAATATTCGTTTATGTACTGTTTTATGATTATTTTTGTTTGGTTTTTGGTTCTGTTTAATTCGAATATATATATATATATATATGTATGTATATATATATGGAACTTAGGTAGGTATACATTTATTTGTTTCAATATCAAAATGTCACTCTGTAATTACAGTTTTCCTGCAATAAAATATTATAACGATATATGAAATTGTGTATTATAATCTATTTATTTAATTATAATGTTTGAAAATTATATTATTTTCTGAAATAGTTTTAATTTTTATTATTAGTCCGTTCAATTCGATTAAAATTGTAGTTGACTTTCTTGTTTTAATATTAAATTTAGAGGTTTTTTTTTTAGTTTGTTTTGGATGAATGATTCAAACTGATTTATCCAATTAATTTAGAATTTAGTTTATTTAATAAATTAAAATTTGTTGACCGTTTCGAAATGAGAGGACCGAATATCATTTTGATTATTGATCGTTATTTATGAAAATGATTTACCTGTTTTTGCGCCAACCAAATCTTTTGATCCAGTTTTATTCGCATTCATTCTTCTTTGCCCCGGTCCACCTGAACCTGTTTTAGATTCAATTAACTTATTAACATTGCATTGATAATATTAACTATATATTAAATATTCGATAAATTTGTATGATTTTTGTTAGATATATATAATATAACTGATAATATTACCTGGTGTACCAGCTGGTGGACCACCTGAGCACGGAGTTCCAGTTTGAGCTGGTTGACCTAATAAAGAATTTTTATGTTATTCTTTTTTATTATTCAAATGTCTTCTTTCTATTCATATGAGAGAGAGAGAGTCGAGAGATAATAATTACTGATTCAAATTAAATATTAAATTTACTAAAGGACGGGCTTTAATTCATCACTGTATTTATTAACTTTGTTCAATATTTGAACAATAATAAATCGATGCTATAAAGCTAAATCAAATAATGTGTGAATAATCCAAATCTCAAATAAATATGAGCACAGAAAATTAATTCTGATATATATCCAATATATTATCTAACTCAATATATTATTAAGTTATTGCTTATAGCACCGCCAGATATATTATATTTATGTATATTGATTGTGTATTTTCTATTGGGTGTGTTTTCGTTTTGTTATCTATAAATATAACTGTATTTTATTATATATATATAGAGGTGATGTATAAATCATTTCTTAGTTTCTATGGCAATCAAAGTTCATTTTTATAGGCCATAGAAATTTTATCAATAAAAATATCGGCAATATATAATAAAAATATGTAAATATATTAATCACCAATTTTACGAATACACATGAGAATAAAAATAAATAAATAAATAAATATTTTTCACTCACCTGGACCTCGAGGTTGTTGTCTTGGCTGTTCAACAGGCAGCACTCTTCTACGTTTCTTTGGTAATTTCGCTCGTGCTTGTGTATGTGAATAATACATTGCAAAATTACTAACAATTACTGGTACTGGCAATGCTATTGTTAATACACCGGCCAATGCACATAATGCGCCGACAAACATACCGATATATGTTTTTGGTGCCATATCACCATATCCTACCGTTGTCATGGTGACTAGTGCCCACCACAATCCTAATGGTATACTTTGAAAATCATTGTGCGGATTTGCTTGTATCCTTTCAGCATAATATACTAAACTTGCAAATATTACAATGCCTAACACTAAGAAAAACACTAGCAATGTCAACTCTTTAGCTGATGCACGAAACGTTTGTATTAATATTTTTAAACCGGACGAATGACGTGTTAATTTAAATAGTCTCATTATACGAATTATTGAGAAAAATTCTAGTATATCGGCATTTTCCAAATGTGAATAAAATCTTTGAAGCACCAAATCGATGTAGAAGCTTAATGTTGCAATGTAGTCAATTATGTTAACGGATGACTTTATAAACTGGCATCTGCTTGGTGATGAAATAAATCGTACCTACAAAATGGATTAAAATTATGTTCAATTTTTTTCTTCCTCTTTTTAAGATTTTTGTTTGTGGTGTGTCACCATTGATTTACTTACCATTATTTCAATTGTAAACCATGCATTACACATACATTCAATATAAAAGAATGCTATATGAGCATTTGTTTGACTTTTATCTAGTACCCATGCTGCACTTCCATTAGCTGTTTTAACTACTGAACTTGTAATTGTTGGTACACGCATATCCGGATGTGTTTTAAGGCAAAATGAGAGTATTGAAACACAAATAAAAAAGACTGACACGACACCAATTATCTGAAATACATAGAATAATAATATGGTTTATATATGAATATAAATATGTTAATGGAATACATACAATGTAGATATTTTCTAATATATATATTACTTATAATATGTAGGAGTTGGAATATTATATTATTGGTACGCATATTTCTATATATATATACAAATACATACATTATGCTTGAGATATGAGATTATTGTATAGAAAATTAAGGGCTATAATACTAAATAGTTAGATGTTCTGTTGTATATGGTTATTAGTATGTAACGTATATGTATTTTGTGCGTGTTTTAGGTTAATTACATTGTATTTTATTTATAACTAATGTATATAGTCTGAGAAAGAAATCTTTACCTACCTATCAACCATGTTTCTATATTATAAAATAAGTATCGCCTATATGTGTTAGGATCAACAAGGCAATATAAAATAGCGATCAACAAATTTAAAAATTACAAGAATGTATTTCTGTTTGTTTTAATGCAACCCCTTAAAGCAACCATAAAAGCTTTCACAAGTACTGCAATTTGTTCTAGATAATTTGAATTTTCAAAATACATTTCAGTCTATTTATAAACCAGTCTCGAAATATCTTTAAAATAAAATATTATTGAAACTTAATATTAAAAGGTTTTTTATTTTTTTCAGAAATAAAGTTCATATTTTTTGAATTATGAGTAATTAGCTCAAATTTTGGATACGATACATGCTTAGCTTATGCTTAATATGGATGCTCTCGCTTTTTGGTTCTGATATATATACGGATGCGGAATAGAGTATATCTATCTAGAACTATACATAATAGGTAGCTCATAATATAAAAGTGTGTACACACAATGCGAATACTACATAATACTATTTGGTAAACATGGTAACTAAACTTCAAATAAGTAAAGCTTTTGATTTAAAACACTTTCGTCACTATACTTAGTAAGAAAGATTTTTTTTTTTAAATATATATAAACCCATTGTCATGCATGAGGTGTATTAATATCATGAACACCACAAACAAGGTAAGTATTAAATTACTGACCTTTGCATTACATAAATAGAGCATTAAAGATTTATCTGAGCAAAATATGTATATACTCGGTAATTCTCAGAAAAATTCAATTGACTATTTGAGATAATGTTTAAGCTTTTTCGATCAAAGCTATTATGTATTATATATATTTCTATAAATATTATCTTAAATAATCCTATTAATGTTGTCCACTTTATCCAACAAAACACGTAATCCACATCGAAAAATAAATAAAATATAAAAGAATTTCCACGAAAAAGAAAACCACTAGTTTAAAATAAGGAAATCAGATTTTCACCACTTATAAAATACAGACACATCATCTTCAACCCACCATAAATAAAAAGCAAACGAAAAAAATAAAAAAAACACTTGAATATTAAAATTTAAACCACTTAACAAGTATATAAAAATGAAACGTAGTGAATAATCTAGATTAGAGCAAAATAGAGATAATAAAATAATATATGAAGTAAAGATGTGCCCACAGATACAAAACCAATCATATTTTATGAATGTTTTGTATATATATGCGTATTTTAATATATATTATTGACTAATCCAATTATGGGAACTGAGAAAAACTTTTACTTCTCTTCTTTACTTTCACTACACACTTATTTTATTTTCGACGTTACACTCCTCGATATATAATGAAATTTCGTAATCGAAAAATGTAAGCAATATAAATTTACGTGACTAAAATATAGATTACATTATATACGATTTAAATATTATTTATTCCATGATATTTGTTTATCAAAATATTTTTTAAACTTCCAATTTCAAATACAGTCTAGGGTGAATATTGCTTAGTTATGCACATTAAGTATGTATATATTTATTATGTATATGGTTTTATGAAAAATAATAAATAATGTACATATTGCAAAAATGTTTGCATAACATTTTATAAGCTGCTTGTATGCTAGAGGAAAGTTTTCAAATTTTTTTTGTTGCTGGTTTCCATATACGTGTATTATGTATACGCAAATACATTCGATATCAAAACGTTGAGGTTTTCTAATAGAATACTTAAAATATTACACTGGTAATCTGAGGTACTTTCAACCGAATGTCATTTTGTTTATAGATTTTAGTCAATATATACCATAATGTTAAGCGTTTTCGAGAAACGATTTAGAATTACATTAGAGAAATGTTTAGGGTTTTAGGTTTTAGTTATGTGCCAAACAACTTATGAAGTCCTAACTCTCTTTTAAAATGTTTCATCAATAATAAATAATAAATAATAAATAATAAATAATAAATAATATAAAATAACTCTAAATCGTTGCTCGAGGATGCTTATATTAATGAAATATTATAAAAAGCATAAAAGAATCAAA
>JAABKK020007526.1:0-25115 GCA_011634745.2 Catotricha subobsoleta
GAATAAATAATTTTCAAAATTCATAGTTGTGGTTTTACTTTTACTTCATGTCACATAAATATGAAAATGTACATAAAAGTAAAATAACAGCAGTTTAAAGTAAAATATTAGAGTTAAAAGTAAAAGAGTTTCACGTGAAACGTCTTTTAACTCTAAAACCGAAGAGTTAAAAGTAAAAGTAAAATTAAAAGAATATATGCCTGAATAGCCGTGATAGAACTTAGAAGATGAAAAAACAGAAGCACTCGAAATCACAAGTTCGACTGGATTTGTGAGGTGGTTAAATTTTAATAAATTCGGACCAAAACATTAAAAATAGTCGTTCACATCTGAAAGTGCTTTTGGAGCTAGAAAAATCGAAGCTTTTAAGAAACGAACCACCCTAATAAGCATGTCAAATTTCTAGTTTTGTTTTCGAAAATAAACTTATAAGTAATTTACTTCTAATTTGCTATTGTGTACTTCGAAACATTAAGTATTACACTTAATTAATTTAAAAAAAAATTTAAACCCTAGTTTGACTTATTCACTTCAGTTTTGAATAGCAAACTATAAGCATGTCTTCAAAATCAATAAGAAAGTAAACTATCATAGTTTGCTTTTTAATCTCTTTTTATACTTGTTTTCTTTAAAAAAATTCACTAGGATAAGTATAGCAAAATGAGATCACGTTGATGATTATCGAATTTAAAATAAGTTGTTGATTTTTTTTTTTCTGAAAATGTTATATATATGCAGTAACAATTAAGGATTCTGTTTTTCTTTTTTTTTTTGAAAGTTAGTTATAGATGATTTATTTCTTTGAGAAACACTATCGTAAAAAGTGATATTTGTGTGAAAAATGTTATAAACTAAAGTCATTGTAGTTGATACTTTAGTAAACTTTAGAAACTTATTCAATATGGAAAACTGGAGTCGATTTAAAAATATATTTATTTTCAGGCTGGCGTCACATTTTCTTGCATTTATCAAGGAATAGGCTGTAATTTTAAAATAAAATATTGTTAAGCTCATTTTCCCCAGTCTGATTAGATTTTCCTAAATGGGAGCAGCTTGACAGTATTTTCCCCTTCCTCTAAACCCTCATTTAAGTCATTTAAATCAGTATTACTTAGATTTGATTGTCTTAGAAAGGCAATGAAATTTTCTTACAAGCAATATAAGAACCGAGTTGAAGCGTTCGTTATTTTCTATAGGAAAAGAATAATAAACTTACCAATATGCGAAAAAAAGAAAAAAAAAAACTGTAAAATTAAAAACAATCGCAATACTTTTGATGTCCATACAATATCAAGGAATATTGGCAAAAGATCAGTATCAAATGCATAATTTTATCAAACATGTTATCACTCAAGGAAATAATGTATAGAAAACAACGAAAAAGAGAAAAAACATAGAAATATAAAAAATCAACAATATAGAAATATTATTATATAAATATAACTAATTTTTATAGTTGAAATTTTATCTTTTATATTTATATATTGCTCATATTTTTTTATCCGTGATTTTGAGTCTTTATACATTCTCATGCAAAGCATCTTATAAGTTCATATGATGATCTCATTTGGTGATATTGAGAAAGCCTAGGGCCAACTTACGCAAAGCATCTTATAAGGTCATATTATGAATTTCTGCACTTTTCAAGGAAGTTTGTTGTAGTGGTTGTCATGTATTCTAAATTATATCTAAACTTTCGGTGATTTCGTGGAGTCTGTCGGTGGTGAATCTCATGGGCCGGTTTAAGAGATTATTTTGAATGAAATAAAAAAATAAATTCTAAATTTTACAATTCTTATTTTGCTCAATTTGTAAAATGACTTTTTAAAATAAATTCGTTTAGTTTCTACAGCCATTTGAAGGAGTTCACATTTTGCTTATCCTTGATTTTTCATTTCTAAATTTTTCGTATATTTGTTGAGATAACGTGGAAAAAAAAGTACGGATCGAATATTTTTCGAAAATCTATTGAAAATGTACAAATTTTTTAAAATCGAAGGGGAGACGTGCCAAAAAGTGTTCGATTTTAGCCGGAATTCCTCTATTATTAAATTGAATTCAAAATTTTATATGAAATTATGATTATATTTTGATAGTTTCAGATGATAGGTGAGATTTTTCATTTCCATCTACGATGAAGATGATAGATTGATTTTCCATTTCCATCTATGCGATGAAGATGATAGATGATCATCTTTTAATTTTTGTTCTCATCTAAGATGACCTAAAAAATGTACCATCTTAGATGACATTTTACAAAAGATGAGATCATCAGGACGATACGCTGGTCGATAGTATATATTTCCGATGACTTTTGATATTTCAGTTATAAATATTGATATTCTCGACGCCATTTTGTATTCAATTTGAATTTTTTTGATCGAACACTTATTATTAATTTATTGTTGGTTGTTGCCTAAAATTTGTATATATACTTACTTACACTTCCTAACTTTTAATCAAGGTAAGTTAAGGTCTTTAATTTTAAATCTATTGCCAACATTTAACCACGATCTTTTAAATTTATAAGAATAAAAGATTGAAATTCAAGAGAGCAATTGATATTTCAGAAAATTACATTTTAAATCATATTAAGGACATAGGACATATAGATAGAGGTTAATTTTTCTAGCATTATGAATGAATTTTTTTTTGTGACATATGTCATGTATATAAAACAGGTATATAGTTTCTTTTAAATTTATTTATATTTAATAGAAATAAACAAACGAAATAAATATTATGTCTAACAAATAATTAATTATAATTCTTTTTTTTTAGTTAACTAATTAAGTAGGTTTATTGCCACATTAGGTAATTAAATGTATAAATTTATAAAGATTTTAACTGGAACATAACGAATCTTAAAAAATAATTTTCTTTAGAGCATTTAATTACAATATTTACAGTTTTGCTTTGCAAAATCTCTGCTAAAATATTTTGAGTTATTCCATTAAAAATTAATAAAATTTAAATAATTTAATGGTGTTGGTAATGTCCGGTGGCCGTCCATAATAATTGATTTTAATTTTTTTAAATCTTATTTCTAGCTTCATGTGCGCGTAACGCATATAATAATAGGTAATTGACCTCATATAGAAATAATTTAATTATCAGGAATGAAGAAAAGTAATTAGGTAACTTTAACTAGATTTCTAATATTAATTGTTTTCATAACAAAACATCATAATCAAATATTGAATAATATTTTCATATACTCTATTCGATAAATGATAAATATAATCATTAATTTTGATTTTTAAATTTATTTGATAATATTTAAGATATTATAGAATTGCGCAGAGAAAAGACGCAGTCTATAGTTAAATGACTATTTGGTTTTACAATAATTTAATAGTAATAAATAAATTTAACAGTGCCATGACTTTATCAAATGTGGACTTAAAATTGATGAAATTTTTCTTTTATTATATGGCTCATTCATTATCTTTATCGTTAGCACTTAAAACAAATATAGGTGCGCTATAATCTAAAAATTTATCGCCCATGCCCATATCGGTTGGTGCAGTTTTATTTGAATGGTAGTTCTTCAATTTATTTTTACCACGCTTTAACATTATGAATACCACTAAAATGCTAACTAAGAATGCTGAAGTTGTAGTTAAAACAAAAATTATTGTTTGAAATGTATTCTCTGCAATGCTAACCGTAGTCGTGCTACTTGATCTTAGAGACATCGGTAAATCAGTGCTGTGATGCAGAAATCTAGATAATGTTATATCTGGCCGAAGTTGACCATCTCCCAAGAAAAAATTATTTTGTTTAACCATTTCTTCTATTGCAAATGTTTTATCAATTTTATTTACATCAAGTAAATCGAATGTTACTAAAATGCTGTTATCATTCTCATTTTCATGTGTGCTTAAATTAACTGGCGTATCTTCTAAAATTACAGTTAATTCTGTTTTTATTAAGTCATTTAAATTATTAAATGTTATGCCTTTGTTGTATGTCAGGTGTAGTTGAATAGACACAGAATCGATCGGGGTATATGGACAATGCTGTTTAATATCGTCAACAATGAATGTATTTGAGAATGGTAATTGATTACCGGCTTCATCAACACACCAACAAAAATCATCGTTACATTGTGTAGACATGAAGCCACCTGCATTATCACAAGCAACCGGAAATGAAGCACTATTTTTAAGAGATAGGCATCGCGTTGAATTAATAATTAATTTATTTGTACTTCTTTGCTTTTCTTCTGTTTTCACTGTATTAATGTTTAAAAGTTTTTCTGTGACTGATGTTACAGCCGTTGTGTATTCGTTAATAAATTCATCGGCGTCTAGTTCAATATTATTATCATCGTCAATATCATTTCCAATAATTGTCATTTGTCTAATAAGTTCCTCCATAACAGGATCCAAAAGATGATCTTGTGTTGAAAGAGATTTTCTGCGCGCTTGGCGATAATTACACGTAGGTTCAACATCTCTAGTGAGTGATCCTTTAATTGGCGCGCCCTGCTTGTCAGCACACCAACAAACTCCTAAATTTGCCTGACTTGGTAGTGAACGACCAACTTCATTTTCTTCCAACGTTGTACCTAGGCATTGAATAGGACTCCAAGATCCAGTTTCAGGATCACATCTAGAAAAAAATATATTATTACAAAAATTGATCATTTAACATTACGTAAATATTATATTCTCGGGATCAAACCCCGAACGAGGTGAAAATAATATAAAAATACGTTAAAATAATCATTTAAAAAAATTAAACAGCTTTCCTTAGAACATTAAATCATAAAAATATGTTACCTAGGCTGGAACCATGAAACTATTTGCCCAACACGTCTTGCGGCTAATTCATTTCGAAGCCTTAATCGTTCACATGAGGTGAGAGCTGAAAACAAATTTTTATTATTTATTTTATGGTCTTTCTCATTTAAAATCAAATTATTATTAATTTCGGTAGCTTTGATTCAGATGGATTGTAAATCGCGTTGTAAAGTAATTACTATATTGATGTATTTCGGTACATATTTGATGTATATCGCCACTGTCAATTTAAACCGAAATTTATAGATTCTGAACACTACCAATATTTGCACATTGATGAAAATTTTACGTGAACATGTAAAAACATTTTTAAAAATAATATCACAATAAAATAACATATACCTATAAGCTATAAAGATTAAGTAAATAAATTTCACAACAAGAATAGCAAAATATATTAGTTATTTTTGGTACGTCGTTGTATTTTATTACAAAATATTTAACAAAAAAAAAAACTTACTTGGGCAGACCGATGTGCAAGCACTTTCACTGTGGAATGAATTTTTTGTATGGCAGGATTTTGAATTAGATCTATAAGTACATTTGTTTAATTTTGGGCTAAACTGCCATACAGATAAATCTTCATTGATGGAATTGTTCTTGTTGCCCTCGGTACATATGGATTCAATCGATTCAAAACAAACATCCCCTAGAAAATGTTCGAATGTATAATGTTTATATTATCATAAATAAATTGTTCAAATTACTTGTTTTGCCGCAACAGACTCCACGGCGAGATGTAATATCTAATTGACAACTATGTGTAGACGGGCATTGGTCAGCATCACGTTGTGGTCCACAATTCACAATTTTATCATTTCGCTTTAATGGGACTCCTTCAGTGCAAATGGAATCATGTTGTGGGATGCAAATTGGCATTTTTGGACACGGTTCATCAGTACAGTAAACTTTTAACAATTGACATTGTTCTCCGTTTGGACAAGAGATTAGATCACAGGGATCTTGACACTGACATGTCTTACAACCCATAGAATCAGTTATATATCCATGTTCACAATTTGCAGAGCACTTGTACATTGGACAGTTATTATCTTGTCTTGTATAGCAATTTGGTTTAGCACCATTAAATGTCTTTGTGCCAATAATTTCATTTCCAAATTCATCAACGCACCAGCAAATATTTTGTGGACCGCATTGAATTTCATTCCATTTTCCAGTAGTCTCGTCACATTGAGCAATATATTTTTGCTTAGCAGGTATACCCAATTCAATAGCTTGATGGTATTGAATTGTTTGTAAATGCTGGCAAGCCGTTTTTAATTGAGGTTCAATACATTGTGTGCCACATCCATTAGAACAACATTTTTTGTTTCCTACACAATGTGAATCGGAGCGACATTCATATTCACATGAATCGATTTCAGCCCCATCTGTTCCAGGAGGTACTAAAAAGGGACATTGTCCTGGTTTTTTCGGTAAACATGCTGGTACTGCTGGGCAATATTCTCCTTCACAAGCTACATCTACTGACCGACATTCGTAATTATCTGGACAAATTGCACGGTCACATGGATCTCTACATTCACAAGTGGGACATTTAGTTTCTGGATCCAAAATAAATCCATAATCACAGCCCATTCTGCATGTAATATCTAGGCAATCTATAGATTCACGCAATCTATGAATAGAGTAAAATAATTTCAATATTTTGATCATAAAATATTAATTACCTATGTTTTTCTTTAGATAGATTGATGATATATATCATATAGTATAGCTAAAAGAATAAAAACTCACCTTTCACACGACATCTGTTGACTACCATTACTCCTAGAACTTGGAATCTCGGTTCCAAACCCATCTGCACACCAACATTCGTTTATATAAATCTCTACAATTTCTTCATTTTTATCTTCAATATCTTGCATATTGTTATTTATATTTAAATGTTTTTTCGGTTTATTGTATTTTAAATTCGAGCGTTCGAGATTTTGGTATTCTGACCTATCCATATCAACAATTTTTGCACTTCTTTGTTCAACTACTTCAGCTGCTTCTGTTTGAATATTCGACCTCATGAGTCTCTTACTTTTTACTTCTTGAATTCTACGTTGCTCTGAACGTGTTAATAATTTCTTTTTCTTAATACATTGTTTAGCCTTGTAGCTACCATCGGCATTACATATGGGTGATGGTAGCGCAAGAAACATTTCTTCTTCGGTTCCCACCATTCGACTTGAGAAGTCACGAAGATATTCGCACACTAGAAGATTAATGTTAAAATTTTCATAATATAATATATGTGGTCTATAAGACTGAAATTAAGTTTAAAGTTTTATCTAAAATGCAAAGAAATTGGCGATCCTTTAGCCTACTTACTGGACTGTTTTCTATCAATATCGGTATCGACAATATCAGGTGAGGATGATTTTGGTAGCTGTGGGCAACATACACTTTGAGATTGTTTATGAAGTTTGGTGCATTGATAATCCACTGGGCATCCAGCATAACTTCGCGGACTTCGATCATTTTCGTCTTCTTCGTCATAAAAAGATCTAGCTTGAAATTCTCGAGAATTCACATTTGCTAGGAAAATATAAAACAAATTAGAATAATATAAACGGCTATGGTATTTAAATCATTTTACTTTGATTACTGCAATAGAAAACTTCTTCGGTTATATTATTCACTAATGGTGTTCCAATCTCGCAAGGATTAGAATATATTACATCAGGCTTGCAGACTGGCTCAGCAGCACATAAAGCTGAGCCTGAAGAGCACTTGGAATCTCTAGCGACTTCACAATGGAAACCATTTGGACATTGAAATCCTTCACATGGCTCTGAGCATTCGCACGTTGGACAATTATTATGATCATTTTTAAATCCATATTCGCAAATAGCTGCACAAATATTTTGGTCGCACTTTTTAAATATGTCAAAACTCCGACCACTACTTTTCTTAACTATTCCATCACAGTTTACTGTAGCAGCCGAGCCCATCGTTCCCTCAATTTTGTGACCATTTTGTGGTTCTACGCACCAACACACTAATCCATTTCGGGAACATTGTTTAGGTGCAAATGAACCAGATGATCCATCACAATTCGGGATATAACCTCGACCTTCTCTATCGTTTAATATCAATATGTCCGATAACATTTTATATTGATGGCAAGTTGTAACATTAAATGGTAACTGACAATGTTTTCCTCCTCCACAAACATCATTCCGACAACATTTTTGTAATTGAGGGCATTCAAGGTCGTGTGAGCAGGAGGAACCACACACTGTTTCTCCTGATACCGATGATGTATCGCTTGGACAAATACCAGGCTTCTCAAAATTAATGGCTGCCTGGCAGCAAACACCATAATCGTTCCCAGATTGAACTATGCATTTATACATTGGAGGACAAGCTGGTTTTCCCGCCTCATTTCCACATAAAAATGGTCTAATGGTATCTGATATTGTTAATGGAGATCCTGCTGAACATAAATCATCTAATGATCTTGAACTCCGACATGTAGGTATGGGTGGACATGGTTCCTTAATACATTTTATTTCTCTTGGTTGGCACGTTAATGAACCAGGACATATGATACCTTCACAAGTATCGCGGCATTGACATATTGGGCAGCCACTTCTTGCATCTCTATTAAAACCTGATGGGCAAAACATGCGACATGACGATGCTGAACACTGATCCGAAACATTACATGTTTTAATATCCGCCTTATATTGTTGATATGTTCCCGGTATTTTAATACCATATTCATCAATGCACCAGCAATCAGTTCCATTCTTTTCATCAGAACATTGAATTGGTTCAAATTCTCCTATATTGGTACATTTTGGAATACGAACTTTGTTTACTGTACTATTTTCTCCAGTAAATAATTTGGCTCTACGTGATTCAGCCTGCCGTAAATGTTGACATACCGTTAGTGTATCTAATTTTAGACAAATATATTATAAGTCAAAATTTCAATATATAAGTTAGTATTTACATTTAATTAATACATTAATTATGTTAAAAAAAACATACCTGCTATGGTTTCGGCGTTCAAAAAAATGTCAGCAGACAAAATAAGGACGATTAAAATTGCAAAATTAAGTATCCAACAATTGTAAATACGATATGTTCTCTTCATCATTAATACATATATTAGCTGTATTTCTTTTATAAATTTAATTTAGTACCTACAATATAATTAAGTATGTAATCAAATATTATTCTTAATATTGATAGAATACTTAATTAAGCAGCAAGCGTTCCGTAAAAATAAAATTAAGAACTTTTAGAAATAATTCAGAAAATGAAAAAAAAATCGTTTATCTAGAGTAAGTTTTTATTATTTTAGTTACTATTCACGAACTATTCAATAACATTGAATTAAAACAGTTAATAGAATCCGTTATGTATTTCTGAAAGAAAACAAAAAACCGAAGAAGAAAATTATTGTTAAATTTCATGGGCATCAGCTTCAATTGGTACAAAATAAATAAATTACAATGTCTTACAATGTCTTTCTTCTATTTCTAATATTTTTTGCTATTGCGCAAAATATCTAATGAAATGGAATTTGTATGTGAAAAATCCAGTTTTGTTGAAATAAAAAGTGGTTTTAAATTTCTTTTTTGTGTGCGAAAGCGATGCTTTTTTTTATAAATATCTATAAAATATATTATGTTTTTACAATCAATTGTGATTTCTGGTGAAAACTATGTGATTTATTTTCACAGAAACAGTATTCGTTTTTAATAAGTAAATGGTAATGGTATATTTATTATTAAACTACCTCAATTATTTATTTATATATTATTTTTCTTTGAAAGAAAAAACTCTAGCTATTTAGTAGGACACAACCGATTATTATGCTAGATAATTTATTATTTTTGTGCCTAATGTAATAAAAAAAAAAAAATGAAATGAAAGATGAATTATTAAGGGCAAAATAGTTATGAATGTAATTTTGAAGAATTTGAATGCAGTCTTTCTTATTAATAAATTATTGTAAGTGTACCATTTCAGTGAAATAAAAATTACAATCAATGAATTAAAATTTAAAATGTAATAATAAGAAATAACCGTTTTGGTAATGAAAGAAATTTATGTAATAATATGCATTTGCTGTAAATTTACTAAATTTTAAAATATCATGAAAATTAAAAAGCTGTATTTTATTACAAAAAAAAAAAATATCTTTTATTCTTTTAGTCTTTATTATTTATTTTATTCTTTTCTTTGGATTTTGAAACTAATAAATGCAAAGCATAATGAACAAGCATTACTTAACATTTAAATTTAAAAAAAAAGAAAAAAGTAATATCGAATAACTGAGACTTTTTACATCAGCAAATATGTAATAAGTATTAAATTTACATAAAAGTTTGGTCTCAAATTAAAATTGATCAAAATATATTTTGAAAATTATTGTCTTTTCTTTTGTTTTTCTCTTAAATCAGACTACATAACACTGAAATAATTATTTAAGGTGAGGGCATCACGATAAATCGCGCCACCTATATTTGGTTCAGTACATTTTGTTTTTGTTTAAATAAGTTTTCTACTTGCTGATTTTTTTTCTTATTATGTTATATATAAATATAACTTAATTTATATATGAAAAGTGTATTTAAAGAGCTTGAGACACTATATAAAGCCTTGCAATATCCTATTTATACTAAACGAAGAAATAAATATTTCATACATTTTCTCTTTATGCAAAACTTATGTTTAGTGTTAGATCAGTAAATTTGGATTCAAGTAAATTAATTGTGAAATATTTCAAAGTTTGATTAATAGTAGTTAAAAATAATTTTTATAAAAGAAGATGAGATGCGAACAAAGAAAGAACTGTATGAATATAAATATAACATTAATTTCAGCAGAAATTGCAGTTGAAATTTAAGCACTAGTAAAAAGTTGTGGTAAAGCATGCAGATTTTTTTTTGGAATTGTAACTGTTATTAACTAACGTGTAAGATGTACCAAAACGAAGACTCGGACAATTGCAATTAGATTAATCTTTATTTTAAAACGCCCAGTTCTCAAATTAATTGAATTTTCATTTAGATTTTTTGTTTATGCTTACCAATGTATAACTATGAAAGACTCACTTTAAAAAGATACGTATAAGAAATCTGGCTCAGTTACTAGGTCTGATAGACACACATTTATTTAATAATGATATCGATCAGTTATCTATGTTGTTATAGTTGTTATATAATTATAATGACATAACATTACATTATATTACAGTGCAAATACACGTACCAACTGTCTCGCAAAATTGTTACTCCGTTTTTTTTTGTTTTTTTTTTTACATATGACTGATTGCAAATTTATAATTATAATCCCTTCTATATAACATTTAATCACCAACGTTATGTATTTAGGTCCGGTAAATACGTTAATTACTGTGTATAAGTCGTGCAATTACATATTTTGAAATAATTTGTAATTATTATATTAGATGAAAGTATGAAATGGACGGATGTACAAAAACTACAAAAAAATAAATAAATAAAACCACAGAGAGATTAAATTTTGATAAAAATAATGTTTATGATGAATTCATGGATGACCTCTCAATAACCAAAAGTAATGAATTAATATATAAAATTATTTCGGCGTCCTTCAGTATTTCACCTGTGTATTGTATTTCAATAATTATTTTTAAAAAAAAATGTACATATAAATAATGTAATTAAGCATGCATGAGCAATTGTAAACATACATATTAAAATATTCAAAAAAAAAAAACAATATTTACGTTTAGTACTAATTGATTACGCCACCAACAGGTGATATATATACAATAGGTTTGTAATAAATAATATAGTTCTCTATTTTTAATTTATATTTTATTACATTATCCAACAGAAGACGCATACCTCCTAATATGAAAGTTTACCATATTTATGCTTCTTAATAATAAAATATATATATAAATAAAGAAATATAAAACTTTTTTATGTGAATATAAAAACCGCGTACCAAATCGCATGGACTGTTGGTTGGACTGACGATCACGTTGACTGAGTTAATATATAACGTGCCTTACACTTAACTACCTACTGCTACCTATATTATAAATTTCATATAAAATAAATAAATAATAATAAGAAAAAAAAACATTTTATGACGATTCACCTTCGTATTTATATACACGTATTTTGCATTACTTATTATATGAAAGTTGAGTTTACCTAAATGATTGGATGAATGGATGGCCCAAATAGTATTAACATTATATCCGCGTAATTTACGATACATCAACATTCAACATCATGATTATTACTTTGCTTGCTGCTTAATGCAGTATTCAATGAAAATAAAACTTATAATCCTATTGAATAAGTCCTACATTCAATGCAATTCATACTTACGCAATTTTTTTTTTAACGAGAAAAGAAATTATTTTTTTAAAAATTATATCCTGTTGATTATATATATAATATATATATATTATTATATACCTATGTTTATATTGACTACACCTTTGAGTTTTTATTTGCGTATTATAATATAATCCTCATAATATTGTTTAAAAACCAATTTGTAAATATTAGTCATCACATTCGCATATAAGTTTTTAAATTTAAATTATTTCCAAGTTTCACACGTAAAGTATTTTTTCATATATATAAAATTTATATTTTAAATTTGAGCACTTTTATATATATATATACACACACACACTTGCAGCTAAAACAAAAAATAAATGTTTTTTTTTTTGTGAACTACAAATTATTATAATTTTGTTTGATAATTACATATAGAAATATTCATTTTATTAATTTCTCTATCTTTTAAAATTTAAATAAAACTTTTTCAACTGTGCTAGTTAATTACATGACACTGTGACACATTATGTTATGTAGAGGTATCTCGTTCTAGTAAAATCACAATCACACGAAGTTAAACTATAGGAGCGTTTCAAAGTGTGATGCTTCCGATTTCATTTAAATTAAACAACTAACTTAAGAATTGACTAAATCAAAATAACAAGGTTAAAATATACTCAAATACAGTAAGAGAACTCTTCAATTTTTTTTTATTGTTGTTTTTTATTATTGTTATTTGCTCTTCTTACCACGCAAGATAGCAAGACACAACAAAAAGTATATTATTATTATAGGCCCCCCCACCTACATGCTGCTGGCATACATATCGTTTCAAACTGAAGATAAAAGAGGGGTCAACCAGTTATTTAAGTTGTACCGTCAGTAAGAGTTAAAAGTATAGTATGGAAATACCTGTAATGTGGAGAGAGTTGCAGGTGCAATCTATAACAATATTAATTTTATATAAAACGGCGTGTTAAAAATAAGATAACGTAAAACAAAATATAAAAAATACAACAAAAAATGATGAATTGCGCGAAATGTGTAAGTCAACCTACGCACTACGCCACATTATTTCAATATGTGTGCTAAGCGGAAGTCCGCTTCATTCGATTAACATGTTAATGCTTATGAGAAAATACGATGTGGTCATATAATTTCGTTATATTTTGTGTCGGTTATTTGTGTTTTCTCCTCTCTGTTTATTAAGCAATAGGTTTTTTCCCATAAAGCTCAAGAATGTATGAAGAAGAAGTGTTTGAAGACAATTATAATCCTTGAATTTTATTATTCGATATTTTTTTTATCTTATTACAAATATATATTTAAATAATATAAAAGGTCATAAGCGCAACTAGTGATTTAGCTTTAAGTCAGGCTATGGATAAAACTACGACAATAATCACAGATTTTTTTTAATGTATATATATTTTTGCTGCCAGAAAAGACTTTATTAAACAAGTTCCGATCAGTAATTGAAAGATCATTCCATACCGACGTTGTGATTTTCGATCCACAAGTTTTAGCAGTAATTTGCTGTGTCTGAACTCAAAATGATAATGATATAATGCGCCTTTTTAAGCTAGTTCTAAATGTAAAATATTGTTTATACATTTTGGACAGAAATAGTCCAAAGATTCGAAAGCCATAATTAATTTTCTACGTCTACCTTTGTATGTTTCATTAAAAAATATCATGAAATTTTAATGTAGTTTTTGTTCTTTTGTTTATAGCTTGAAAGCAAAACAATAAATTTGAATAAATCATATATATGTTATTATTGCTATCCCTAATAAAATTATGCTAAACATTTACCTTCTATCTTAAAAACATAGTTAAAATTTTGCATACTAATTATTTTCTTTTATTTTTATTATTTGATACCTACTAAACATAAGCTTTAACGAGAGTATTTTTATAATAGGAAGCGCAAAAGACGATATTTGTTTGCATTTTCAAGATTCGTATATCTCTGTCACATTCACCTAATGCCTTTATTTTTATCTCTTGTTGTATTTTAAAAGTTCGGTTGTTAAATGCAGTGTTTGCATATGATCGTTGAAAAAATGTTTGAGATCATTATGTTCAGAACAATAGCTCCAAAATTAATCTACATCATGATCTTCAGATCATTCTCAAAAATATCTTGAGATCATTTTTATAAATTTAATTAATCAATTTGTCAAGCCGTTTTATTAAAAAAATTTAAAATAAATTAAGTAAATAAGTAAATGGAATTAATCGCATGGCACTATTGTCGTAATATTACATATATAAATATATATATGTAATTAATTCCATAATGTCATGGTTATGCGGTGTTTTTGTTGTGGTGGTGATAGCATGGTATTTTTTTTGTCGCTAGGACTGTCACTTGAAAAGTCGTTATTTACGTTATTAAACTAAGAAATTTGCTAAAACAATTATTAATCTCTTAATAATATATAAAAAATTAATAAACATGAATATTAGTGTGACTAAATTTCATATCTATATACATTTTCAGAAATAATATCCGCATATTATTTGGACCTGATGAAATTCATCAGCGAAATAATTCTATATAATATAATATATATTCCAATGGTATTTTAATTATAAAACTGATCAAAGTAGGTACTCAGGATAATCAAATATCAAAAATATTAATATTAATTAATTTAAATCAAATTTAATTGATCTACACATTGAGATTTTATTTTTAAGATTTATTCTGAAATTTGGAATAGTTGATCGTACAGAAACAGTATATAAGAGCGATTTCTACATCTTTTTAAAACTCAACTTTAGTCTAAACCTTTTTTATTGGTACGATAAGAAGTTATTTCAATTCTCCAGATAAATTTTCATGACAAAAAAAAAATTAAGAACCAACAAAACAAATGTAAATAGATTTAAAACTAATAGAAGAAAAATAAAAAATGCTCAAAATTGATCTCCTGCAAAATGTATAATAAAAGTGCAGTGTTACTGGCTCTTGTGTACCAGCTCGCTTCAAATATTATGGTTTTGTTAATATCGTAGTGTCCTAAATAATTGCACAACACACACCAGATAACGATGAATATTATATATAATTGATAATTATTTTAAAAGATGTCTTTTTTATTAGAACAAATTATTACAAAACGCTGGTTGATTTTTTTTTAGTTTCCTTTTACTTTTTTCACATATTTCATTAATAATTTAATATATTAATTTAATATAATTCATATAATATAATTCATATAATATAATTCATAATATATATATTAGAGTGACAAGTTTTTGTATGGGATTTTTTTGGGTCGAATTCTTTGGGTACTGAAAGATAAATGGCTATCAGAACACTGTTTAATAAAACTTTTAATTTCACAATTTTTACAATATTAATCTAAACTCATTAATGGTATTTTAAAGTACGTTGGTAACTTTAGTTATGTCTCTAGCTCACCAAAATAAGCATGTTTGTTAAAGATTAGTTTTTGTCCAGATGATTTCAACTTTTGAGTTTTTGTCCAGATGATTTCAACTTTTGAAAAAAATCTGCTTCGATAATAGATTATCCATCTTTTCATTCATTTTAGATGAAAGTTTAAATTTAAAACTGATCGTATTTAGTCTCATCTTAGACGGTCATCTATATGAACTACACTGTTAATGAAATATTTCTTATACGATTAATCGCTGTTCAGATATTCCACAGAAGAATTGTACAAATTGCAACTTAACCACTTTTTACTTAAAATTTCTACAATTATCTGACATGGCTCATTTTGTGATGGAGAATAGGTAATCGTAGACGAAACATGCATTTAATTAAATTTCTTTTTTTGATGAGCGGAAACATAACTTAAGTTATCAGCACATTTTAAAATACCGTTAATGATTTATAGTAATTGCACAAGTTGTACAATTGTAAGTTTTATTAACCAGAGCCCAGGTTTTTGAAAATTACTCCAGCCAAGAAATTATTTTGATAGCGTTAACTACAGTTCTCCGTTTTGCTCTTAGGTTAAAAATTGGCAAAATTCGACAACTTGATATATAATCATATAGGAGGGGGTAAATTTTTTTTAAAAAAAGGTTTTTTTATGTTCTATTTCCACGAATCATGAAAAAAATATTTCCTCGAAAAAGTTAAAATAATACTTCTTTTTCGTAATTTTTATAATGGGGGGGACCTCTCTAGGTAACTAACTACTGGCCACATCTTCGCGTGGTGCAATCAAGCCGAAATTCAACGCATATTAATTTTTCTTAACGAATATTCTAAAAATACTTCGCATACGAGTAAATCGAAATTGATGAAGAAAAAAAAAATTGTCACCCTAATATATATATTATACTTGAATGGATTTAAAATCATTCTGACTAGTACTAATGTGATTTAGGGAAAGAAATTACTTATCACTTTGAGAAAGCTTTAATTTAACACTAAATATTTGATAATTTATAAAAAAAATACCTATGTAATTAATGCTTTTTGATGTGATTTTAATTGACTATGCATCCATTTCATTCTGCAGATTTTGCTTCTTTTTTTTTCTTTAACAATTTCAAAATACTGATAATAATATAATTTTTTTTAAATAAATAAATTATTTTTATTTTTTTCTAAAAATTTTTATACGATTTATGTAAATTTCGTATAAATTTAGAAATGAACCGAAATGATTTTCTACATTTGTTTTTTTTTTAATTATTATTCACGATTCTATGGGTTTTCTTTGTAAAGTTCAAAAACACAAGTGCTAAATAATATTTTCATTAAATTGCTAAACAAATAAAAGTAATAGAAAATCGTCAAGTTTCAGTTACAACTTACAACGTAAATTTCTGTGACAAAATTCTAGTATTATATATTCAAAATTCAAGGTTGGCCGTGAGCAACAAACTTTACAAGATCTGACAGAAAACAGAGATTTAGACCAGTTATATAACAGTGAATCCTTGTTCATTAAATTTGTAATTAATATGAAAATTGTTAATATACGATGACTATAAATTGTTCATAGTTTATCGTAGAATGTGTACTCGAAATAATTGCTAAATTTAGCGTTACCTTTCAAAATTCATATATCGAAAAAATAAATATATACGGACATATGGGAAACTCAATTGTGCCATTTAATATTATTTTTAGTTTTGTTTTATTAGGCAACATTGGAAAATTGATGAAAATCTAGTCTTCTAGAAGCGGACCTCTCGTAAAATTGCTAAAATTGTGGCTATAACTAAACTTAATTTTTTATCGAAGATGACTAATTTTTCTTCTCTAGGCTCTCAGATGATATTAGAAAAACCATACGAAACAAATTTTTGAAATATGCTCCTGGAATAGAATTATTACTCAAAGTTATCCATTATGAAGTAAATCTTAGTACTCTATTTTCGCTCTCACGATCAGTACTGACGTCATTCGAATTGCCAGAACTTCGTGTTGACAGGATTTTTAAAAAAAATCAGGAACTAAGCACGATATAGTAGGAATTGCATGATTGAATAATATTTTAACATGAAAGGGAAATTGTCAATATGAGGTTCCGTACATACAGTGTAACATAATGACCTTGCCAAATTGCCCCCTAGGTCAAAACTGGAAAAGATAATTTAAGGTATCATTGGAGAGCAATATCTCATAATTCCATGAAGCAATCTTGACCAAATTTATTCAAATAAATAGCTTAAGTTTATGATTTTAGTACAATCAATAAAGCCAATTCCGAGATATACAATTTGAAAGGGATTGATGTTAACGATTAACAAAGAGTCTAGCACACATTCATGTGTGTATTTGGCGCTTTAACTATATGCGATTAATATAATTGATTTGTATTGCTCGAAAGCAATATTTAATACTAATTTTGTTTTATTGCTTATGTGTGGCTTATCAATACATGGAAAAAAATAAATTGAACGAAAAGCATCTTTGCGCACAATATAGTGAAGATATGTTAATTTTTCTTTAGATTTACTCAACGTTTAGGATAGGGGTTTAAACAAATGGGCTTTTGTTTTATATTTTGACAGTTTCGACATTATATAACCTATACAAGCTGAATGATTATTTAAGCCATTAATATCTAGTTGTTATTATTATTATTATTATTATTATTATTATTATTATTGTTATTATTATTATTATTTTTATTATTTTTATTATTATTATTATTGTTATTATGAAATGGAGGTTTTTTTTGTTATGTCATTGAAAAAATATATCTAGGAAAGAGAATAGCTTATGAAAAAGAATTATGCCGATATTAGCTGACTAAAGCAGTACAAGAACTACTTTAATGACCCACTAACAGTTTTTTTTTTAAAAAAAACATTAATTTGAAGTAATCAATAATTTTAAGTGTATCCTGTTTGAAATTATAATATTTTGTTCAAATAGAAATAAATGTTCTTCGATATTTAAATGGAAAATGAAAAAAAAAAACCTAAATAAGATTTATGTTAGTGTTTTGGTCAATATAGATCTTGTTTCTTTATTCATCACTTCTCAATGCTTATAATAAATCTAGTTATTGCATCTTTGAATCTGTTTTTTTTATTGAATGGTTATATGAAACCATAATTACACCGATTTGATAAATATTGTTAGAAAATCATTAATAGATCCACTTCAAAATACAAACATGAAAACATTTAAACCCGATATGTAAATAAACTGGAACTATAAATTAGTTAGTTAGATAGTTTCCCAGAGATATAAATGTTATTAATACATTTCCGTTTTAATTAAAGTTTTAGTAGTTGTACAGTACGTAAGCAGGTAGATGTTTTTATAATAATATTTCAGTTATAACTTTGAAAAACAATTTCATATTTTTTGTGTTTTCTTTTTTTTTTTTTTAATTTCATTAAAACATTTTAGAATAATCAATTTTTTTTTACTTAATAGGTCTTCTATACAATAACACGACTAAAAAACAATAATGTTTAATTTTTCTTCATTAAAAATCATAACATATTTTTGTTGTTTTATGCTTTATTAATTTAATTTGTGTTTTTATTATTATTATGTTGTTTTCTATTGATAAAAACAATTTACATTTTTTTTTTTTTTTTTAAGAAATTTACAATTTACAAAACCAAAAATAATGATGTTAGAACAAGGAACAGATTTTTTTTTCGATTCTATTGCTATAATTATCATTATATAACGTAATGATGATTTGTTGTGTAAATTTTTTTTATCATATATTGCAAAATGAAGTACCACTCCGAAAGAAAAGTTATTAGTTATTTGACCATACAATTATATTGTACCGCATTAAAGACAAAAGATAAATATTTCCCATCAATAATAAATAAATCAGCAGTGATTGTTCATGGGTCAGAAGGCATTTTGCCTTTTCAATAAAAAAAAAATTGTACAATATCTTTTTCCTGATAAAAGCATGTCGCTTTTTTTTTACATTTTAAAAATATTTTTGAACCATTATTGAATATGAGAAATATTACTAATAATAAATAAAATTTATAAATAGAAATGATAAATCGATGGATTTAACCAAGAAAAACTGCTTTGTGCCATGTTTATGAATTTAATACATAAAAAATAGGCTTAAAACTGATTTTAAAAATTATATCTCATATAAGCATTGTAATTAATTAAGATCAATAAAATTATCAAAAGCCTGCAGACGCATTCAAATAATCAAACATATAAAAAAAAAATATTGTTAATTTTATAAAATTAATAAAAATAAAGCAATTATGTAAAAATCTTTCTTAGTACAAAAATAGTAAAGAGGTTTTGTTTTAGTTGTATTTGCAACCGAAATCAGTTTTATTACTGATTCTTAACAATGCACAAATAATATTAAAATCATATAAAAAATATTTTTTTCACAAAAATGTTGATACCAAAATTGAAGGTAAGTATTGTAGCAATTAAGTGTAGAAATTTTTGTTAACAGTATTCAACTTGTTATGTTATAATAATAGAAATAAAAAAAAAAAAAAAAAACTGTTAAACGAACAAAATTTTTTTTTTATATTTGAAATTTGTTTTATTATTTCTCTAAGAATTCGAATTAATTTTTAGATCTATAGTTAATAAGTCTTCTTTTTAAGTAAATGATACTTCATTAATTTAGAATTTATTTACTTTTTTATTTTTTATTTTTTATTTTAAATCGTCCTACTACAAAATAATAACACCGTAATCGTCTGTTACATATAACATCAACCAACATAAGATTTAAAAATTTAACGAAAATAATTTCCATTATATTAAGAATTACATCGATACAACCAAATTTTCATAGTTATTGCATTCTTAACACAGCTAGTTCACTGTGATTAAGAATATTTAAAGCAAATAAGTATATCTTACGTAATAATTGTCGGTTGATTAAATATTAATTTGTTTGTGCATTTAATGTTCGTTCATTTCATATATTAAATATGACTAGGCAATTGTGAATTAAAAAAAATATTTTTATTATTTTTTTTTTCTTTTCATATTTTAAGAAATATTTTCCATTTTTGGCAGATTAATTATAACATTAAAGTAGCTATAGCTACACAACAAACCACCAAAAAAATTATTACTTTAGATTATAGAGTGGCGCAGAGACATACATTAATATTTTCATGTATATGCATATTTATACACTTATGCACAAGCACATGCACAATTGAAAACACAAACACAAAAAAAAAAAAGAAAGAAGGAAATAGAATCTTTTTTTTGTGTTGTAATCATTACTGAAGACTGACTATAACTAAACACAAAATTTAATTTTTATATTTGATGTTAAAAAAAAAAAATCGTTCTAATTAAAAGTTAATGATTATAATAATAATAATAATAATAATAATAACTAAGAGTTAAATTGAAGAATTGACAACAGCAATATTATGGTATCATCAAGGTCATGATGAACATGATTGATATCCTGGCTCTCAAAATTATTTATAGTGCGGCATTTTAAAAAATAAATAATTCTTTTCTTTTTCTTTTTTTTTTTAAATATTTTCTTCTTTTTTTTATGAAACACTAAAAGGAGTTTTATAATCTTTTTTTTTTTTCTTGTTACTTCTTATTATATAATTTATTATAACCATATATTTGTTATCTATTTATACGTCTCATATATCATTAATATGAATGAAGCATTTCTCAAAAAAAAAAGTAAAAAAATGATAACTTTCTTCACTATTTTTTTTTTTTTTTAATAAAATCTTAATTATTTTTTTTTCATTTTTTTTTTATAAAGCTACAACATATACCATTTTTTTTTTGAATATTATTTCAATTTTTGCCATAATTTTTTAATTATTATTTTTATTACGATAATTTATTTATATTGTTTTTTTTTTTTTTTGTATAATTATATTTATAATAATATTCTACTTTTTTATTATAATTTTTTCCATTCTTGTGTTTAAATATTTTTTTTTTGTTTTAATTTTATTTTTTTTTTACTTTTTTTTTATAATTAATTAATCAAATAGGTATAGTTAATTATAATATTATTATATTATATGATCAGAGCTAATTTTATTCTTGAATGAAGTGAAATAAAAGGAATCAGCACAGCAGGTATTGCATTCTTCTTCTTTTTTTTTTACATATCTTTCATCTTTTTGTTGATTTTGATGTAATCGGTTGCAATGTCTATGTTTTTTTTTTTAGTTTTTCTCATTTTATTCTTTTTATTAAATTTTGAAATAAAAGATAATAATAATAATTATATTATAATATATAAATTAATTTTTTTTTTCTTTAATGTAGTAAAGTTTTTTGTTGTATTTGTTGTGTTATTCTTCTTTTAATACATTTTCCTTTTTATTTAAATTATATGATGATGGATCGCCTGTACCTCCTGATGGATTTATTGTGGTTGCTGCCGTATTAATAGTATTTGAAGTAGTTGATGATGCAAGAGCTGCTGATGCTGTGCTGGGATTTGTATTACTTAACAATGATGATGATGTGTTAATCTGATGTTGAATTAAATCGCTATTCGAAGCGTTTTTTAATATTTTACTGTTTGAACGACTATTTTCGAGTTCATGTAATTTTTTCCAGAGTTCTTCACGTTCACGTTCGCGTTTTTTTTCTCTGTGTCGTATGAATAGAAAATTATTGTGATTAAATAAAAATGTATTTTATTATTTGTATTTGCTTTGTCATATTTGGAAATGTATAACATATAAATATAATTATATACAGGGTGGCAATATTTTCATTATCATTTAATCAGATAAAACAAAAACTTTGTGTGACATAAAAATTAAAGCCTTCATTTAAATGGCCATAACTTTCCGAATAGTTGAGCAAATGACCGCATGTCGGAACTTAATAAGCTTATTAAGTTATCTAACTGATAAAACTAAATTCACAATTTTATAATGAAACTGAAGCAAAAATAAAATTAAAATATTGATGAGAGTAAATACAGATATTCACTTAATGGTGATACATTCCGCAATAGATCATTTTTTTGTACATATTTCCAATATGATTGACAGCGCAACTTATGGAAAACATAATAGGGATCGTTTTTTCTTCATACCTTTATATTAGGTTTTTGTGAGTTGCGCAAAAAACGTTTTTTAAAAATAAATTAGATCTTCGAACTTCGATGTGCTGCAGCGGGCCACAGGGTGGGACCTCGTGGTTTGTTATGTAGAAGTATTTCTCTAACCTCGGAGTTTATTTATTTTTTAATGGTGTGGTTAAAAATGTCTTCGAAGTTCTACCTTGTGGCTCGCTGCAGCACATCGAAGATCTCATTTAGCGACGAAAACAAAGTGCATATTTTTTAACATGTTAAGATTTTAATTGTTCTATTGATTTAAATGATTTACAAAATTCTGCATTTAATTTATATTAATTGATTCCATAACAATAAACATTGATTTTTTCAATAAATCACTTTCAATTTTCAACTGAAGATTTTTATTAAAACGAAATTAAAGAAAAATAATGGATATAAATAATAAAATAGTTGCTTATATTTAATTAATAATTAATTTTAAATTGAAAATAAGATTCACAATTAAAAAAGCAAATGAAATGAATGTGTAAAACTAAGTAATATCCGGTGTTATTTTGTTTATACTAAAACAGCTAATAAATTTACATATTTAAACACATAAAGATGTTTATTAAACACGCACACTATTTAATAATAAACTAATAAATATTTTAATCTGGAAAAAGTCTAATTAAACTACAAAATAATTAATCTTTATATAAATAACACTGAAATTACATGTATTTTCATACAAATATTTTTGTTTGCTCCCTAGCAGATTTTGACATTTCATTTTCAATGAATCTATTAGTTCGCGGCGTAAAAAGTTATGAGCAATATGCATTAGAATTGACCATTACAGTCAGAGGTGCGCACGCTTTGGATTTCTGCCGGGGGGCCATTTGCTAAAATATATTTTTTTTCTTCAGCCAGTAAAATAATGTGAAAAAAAAATAAAAGGTCTACACTTTTGAGCAAGTGAAAAAAGATTTAAATTATCGTCGACGATTGCAAAACCGCCTCAAAAAAAAAAGTCTTACCCTTAGCTGACTTTTGAGAAAGTGAAAAAAGATACTTTATACTATTTTCTCCAAATTCATCCTCGACGATTACAAAATCGCTTTAAAAAAAAAAAAAACTCAAAACTCAGGGGGAGGAATACCCCCACCCCGTGCGCACGTCTGATTACAGTGTATCAAGAGTGGTCAAAACTTCTTACCATCAAGGCAGAAAATGTGTATTTTTGAATTTTAATACGTATTTTTTCTTTTCGCCGCCATTTTGCTGCAAAAAAAAAGTTTTTAAGAAAAACATTTTTTGCCCCTCTTTTGTTAACTTTAGAGGTCCGGTAGCACTAACCAATAATCAATTAATAAAATCAATTTTATTATTTTTCTTACATTTTTTTTGTTCCCTAAAATAATCTGTACATTTAATGAATGAAAGTTTCATCAAAATATTTAGTTTTTAGTAATACTCGCAAAAATGAGTTCTGTACCAATCTAATTGGTAGCTTGTTTTATTTTTTTTATTTTATTCTTCTTTAAACCATAATTTATTGATCTTCAATATTATTCAATGTTTTTGTGCTTAGAGAAAAATAAAATAAGAATTGATTTGCAGCATTATGAAACCGAATCGATATATATAATTATATAATCCAATATATTTGTTGTTTATCTGCTGTAGACTAGTGTACACTACCGTACGGTACACTATTGTTCATTGTTTAATTTTCTATTTGCGCGTTTATAACCAATTTGTGGTGCCTTTTATCTTTTGTACTCTACAATGCATATAAGTTATGTAGTAAAAGTAATCGAAATAAACGACAAAGCCATTTGGTTAAAAATCCATCCTATCCATCTATCTATTAAATAAATCTATTCGGCAAAATGAAACTGAGGTTAACTAAAGTGTCTCTTGATTAAATTTATAAGCTATGCTGCATAGCGTATACATAATGTTATTGTACTAGCACCGAAAAATATTCGATAGTTTTTTATTATTTAATTTATGTTGCTTTTGAAAATAAAATAATAATAATTTTTTATCTAAGCTAAGTATGAATCGATGTGAAAAGTAAGTTCCTAGATATGCCGCACATAATAATTATTATTGAAACATTAGTTAATTGACTTAATTCTCTATAGAATAAACTCAACAAATCAAAAAAATATAAATATTTTATAGTCCAAATCTCTTGTTCTATATTCCTGAGACTATTGTTATATTACTATCCCATATTTTCCTGTGGCTATTATTATACAATTAATAAATAATAAATTTTATTCATAATAAATTTCAGGCATTTTGAGAGTTAATTTATAACGTTAGCGTAAGACACAAAATCAGACACAAAATAATGCAATATAAATTAAATTTATAATAATATTCTAAATATACTTATTTACCATTGCATTTTTTTAAGAATATATATATATATATTAGGGGTGTCCTTATTTTGCGATTTGTGATTTTCTTTAAATGGATGGGCAGAAAATCGTTCCATT